>OW203735.1:9262127-9494627 GCA_934045075.1 Yponomeuta sedellus | reverse complement strand
AATATAAATCAGCACTGCGCCAAAGACAGCTTGCAACCGAAAATATTAGGCATGCGATTTGTCCCTTAAAGAATATTTTAAATCTTAAAAAAAACCCTAACTGTTTACAAAGTTCATGACAATATACACACGCACACATACACACAACACACACATACACACTACATTGCTGATTCTCATAAGAGTGCCCTTCACGTTCATACTTTTTTATATAAATTATTTTTTTAATTAAAATGTTTAATAACTTCCTTTCATTTAAGAATTGTTTTTTTATTTTAATCTCATATTTTAAAAAATGTTTTTGTTTTATTTTGGTACGTCATCTTAGGGAGAAGGCAGTGGCAGAAAACCAGCGCTGACCCGGGTCAGCCCCGGCTGACCCGGGTCAGCACCAGCTGAGCCACTACCTTTTGCCTTATTTTATAATACCTAGTTTTAAGTCTTACTTTGTTTAAGTGTGCGACAACCTTATCTGAGACTGAAACTTACCAATGAGATGGACTGGTGACCTGGTCAAAGTGGCAGAAAGAAGCTGGATTCGTAAAACCCAAGACCAACGTACATGGCGTGCATTAGAAGGGACCTTCATTCAGTAGCTATAGGTTAAAGAAGAAGAAGAAACTTAATTAAAACTGTTTTTATACGGATTTATGCTCGTTTATTACATTTTTACAATTTTCCAACGTTTCGGCACTTTTTCAGGTGCCGTGGTCCCGGACCATCCGGGACATCCGGTCATCCGGGACCACGGCACCTGAAAAAGTGCCGAAACGTTGGAAAATTGTAAAAATGTAATAAACGAGCATAAATCCGTATAAAAACAGTTTTAATTATGTCTACTGCTCGTGTTAACCTTAGAAAATACTAAGAAGAAACTTACGTGACCCTGTGAAGACGTAACTTTTCACAATGTAAACTTGACGTTTCAATATAAAATTTGACACATCCACCGTGTTTCATAACTTAGAGGCACTATAATTTTCATCTTTCTACGATAACATGTTTGTTTGACAGTCGCGACACGACAGTATGAGCTGTCAAATTTCACGCGCTTCTCTAGTCACGAATTAAGTCGGCTTAAGAGCACACCTTAGGGGACAGTTAGTCAATCTATCATAGGAATGAAACAAAAATCTCACAATTACTGATTTATTACTTGCATTTCCTTATGTAGCATCTAAACTTACTACTGCAGGCACAGGCCTTCTCTCAGAGAGAGAGTATGAGCTTAATTACCACGTGTGACCACCGTAGATTGGCAATTTCAAGCGCTAAGTTATTTGAACACCTCGGACACTCAGGTTTCCTCAAGATGTTTTCCTTCACAGTTAGAAAGTAGTATTGTTACTGTAACTTCTGCTATAATTATTTCTTAAATGGTACATGAGTATACTAGATCTTGTTTAATTTTTTTTTTTGTTTAATTTGTATTAGATTTTGTTTTCTAGAATTGAGAAAGGAATGTTGCGTTGGTTTGGACATTGTGGAGAGGATGAAGGGTTGGTAATGGACGTCCCAGACGGACTTACATCGACCAAATAGGGGATGTATTAGCAAAGGGAAAGATAAAAAGTACCCGGAACCGGCGTGCGTGCATGCAACGACTTATGAACGTTGATGAAGCGAAGGTGATTTGTCAGGATCGTGGCAAGTGGCAGTCCCTGGTCTTTGCCTACCTCTCTGGGATACAGGCGTGAGGTTATGTATGTATGTATGTATGTATGTATGTATGTATGTATGTATGTATGTATGTATGTAAGTATGTATGTATGTATGTATGTATGTATGTATGTATGTATGTATGTATGTATGTATGTATGTATGTATGTATGTATGTATGTATGTATGTATGTATGTATGTATGTATGTATGTATGTATGTATGTATGTATGTATGTATGTATGTATGTATGTATGTATGTATGTATGTATGTATGTATGTATGTATGTATGTATGTATGTATGTATGTATGTATGTATGTATGTATGTATGTTTAAATAGATGAGCCCTGCGTTTTCATCATTATCGTAAAATAGCAAATAGTTCGCAAGGGGAGGTCGCCCACCGAGCTCACTCCTTTGTGGTTTTAGTCACCGAACATCGACGCTTCACCTAGCCATAGGGCGTTCTACGGTGCGTTTGCCAATTCGCGGTCTCCACTCAAGAACCAGTCTACCCCAACGGTTATCAGTCCTGCGACAGATATGACTCGCCCACTGCCATTACTTGACGGTCCGTGGTCTTCTCCCAGCAATCCGCATAACTGGAGTCTTTTATAATCTACCATATACATCAATAGAAATTGCCAATTCGCGATGAGCACGCGTGGTAATTAAGGCCGTATTCTTTCTCTGAAAGAAAGCATTTAACTTAATAAGTAAAAAGTTGGTTCCTAGTGATGAAAAATTTATGTAATCTATCAAAACAATGGTCGTAAAAAATTTAATTCACAAATTTGTAAAAGGCTAACATAGAAAACACGACAAGAAATGATTACTATTTATTAATAATTTCCAATGGTTTTAGGTTGCCCATTACGCATGCTTGTTCGTGTGGAGTTTGTTTAAATAAATTATCCAGAAGGTCCAGTACAGATTCAAACCCTCTTAAGCTTAAATTATTCTACTTATCAACACAAACATACTCAAAATAGATATATTCCCCCTTTTACCCTCTAAATTCAAAAGTTGAATCTGCCTTGCTCTTGCCAAACAAGACAAAGGTTCTTCGTAAACATTTCCATTGTTCCATAATTACTTAAACGGTACTCAACTGACTCCATGCAAATTCAATGTTACGCTTGTTTCGTTATTATTAAAATAACGTTCATTGTACACAATTATATTAAATATTACAATAATAATACAAATGATGTATACAATTAGATAAGAATATTCTTTCCATACAGGAAACAAAGCATTTAAATAATTACTTACAACAAAAAATAATAATTTACAAAATGGTTTATGTCATTAATTTTTTTGATATGCATTTACAACTAATTGATGATGTTCTACTTATTGATAAATAAGTATGTATACAATAATAAATATAACTTTTGTTGGTGTATCTGAAGTTCACTATAATTGCATGCTAAGACATGTTATAATTCCAACACATTTCAGAATGCAATTGACAGCATTTCAATGTTTTAGTATATGTATTTAACTGTCCTGAAATAAAACGACCCATATATTTTAATTTTCATAAATTCGATAATTTTCATTCATAATTTTCTGTTTGAATTTCGTCTTATTCTAAAAGGACGTACCCGCCAAATGACGTCACACATACGGCTTAATAATAAAAAGATAGCAAAATTAAGAAACGGTATTTTTTGTTTTGCGCGTTGTAAAATATGAAATGTTGTCAATTGTAGCACTTCTAGTAATCTTATAATCTCGTAATCAATTATGCAGCACAGACCTATTCAATTAAAATTATGTTTCTCTAGCGTAAAATTTTCTGTTGTCCTTTAATGTTAAAGTAATCTACGGAAAATGTGGTGGGTTTTATTGTTGCATATTCTACTTCATACCTATATTTGTTAATCATGTGAAATTGTGTGATTGTTTATTGTCCCTAAAAATAAAATACAACAATTAACATTATAAAACGAACTCAAAACTATTGAAAACAACTCAGCAGTTTTATACATTTTGACTTTTACTCTAGCTAATGTATGAACAACTGATATTACTTTTGATACTGGAGGTCCAGGGAATAAGTTGTTCCTAAAATCCCTTAACGTGGCTATTCGAAATAATATGTTGCGTGAGCTCTAAGCAACCTGTAACCTGCAAAAGACTGCCTTAAAAATACCTTGTGCCCCTTACTTCACTTGCTCGATATCCTTTGGACCCTTTGTACTGCTGGGACACGAGTCTCTTCCTGCATTGCAGAAAGGACTTCACATGCCCTTATTTGATGCTGATTCTATTCCACACTAAACCTGTTTAAAACGATTGAACTTGATTTGAGCTCCTAACTTGGTCCATAAATTCTCCAACCATATGGAACGGGATTTAAATAACTGCGAGCACTCCATGTTACCGAAGAATAGGTCTCTCTCCTCCAGATATGTCACTTTACAATTTGGAAAAAATGTAAGTAAATAATATGCGATCCAAAAAAAAAAATGAAGCGTGTACTCGTAGATAGGTATATGCAAACATCGCTTTCGTTTGTTAGGTTTTTTTTCGACAGTATTTAAAAACACTCAGTGGTCACAGCAGCAAAACATATTTTTAATTCAGGCATTACCTGAGTATAAAAATAGGCATACGGGAAGAAAATATTTGACATTATTGTACCATGCGCCCGAAGTTTCTAGACCGATCTTTCCAATTTGATATTTTCAGTTGACTCTCTTTCTATACGATTTTTGCAGTGTAGTTTTCGGTACAGCCCTACTCAACCTCACAGCGATCAAAACTGAATTTACTTAAGCTTTCCACAGGTTTCAAAGAAAACTGTTCCGGGGAAATCTGTACAATGAAATATTTGGCTACTAATCTAATTTTAGGTTGGTTTTGAGTACGGCATAAAGCGAGGGTTGCTCTGGAAAACCATATTTATCTCCATGCGCTAAATGAAAATAGCTATGCATTTCTATAAAATAACTACTATGCAATTCACTTATTATCGTAGATAATGTAAAACTAAAAACTAGTAGTTTTTTCTAACATTGTATTAATTAATAGAGGGAAGATGGTGAAGTTGGTTTACAACAAGAAATCCTGCTATCTTTTCCTTTATCTCCGTCCTAAGAGTATTTTAGTGGAATCGACTATAAACACTAACGGCCTTATAAAAACTTGATTTCTCTAAAGCACTCTTTAGGGGCATTTTATTCAATCTGGTTGTGTTTTTTCCTTGTCTAGCTGAAAAAACAAGGAAAAAATACAACCACTTCTCCTCCTCAGACTTCTTGGAAAGTATTAACGGCTTGTATTTTTTATAAATGAGACTGTTAATCTTTAGTGTTTTCCTCCGCCTACCGGTAGATTATTTGATCAAATCCATCTCCCCAAAATATAATCCGATAGAAGATAATTAACTGGTACAGGGTAGATTTTGCGAAAAACGTAAGACCTAATTAGTGTAGCTAGGTCAGGCACTTAGCTGAATTCTAAAGGTCGGGCGCAAATTTAGCCAGTTTTAGGATTTTGTACGTTCAAGCACATAAAGTTTCTACTGAGTGTACTTTGTTAATTCCTAAAAATTCTCGGCTGACTTTCTTTTGTTTTCTTGCGTCAGATCAAAAATTATAACTCCCTGAGCGGTTGTTGACATTCGACAACAGTGGCTCTTGTTTTTCACCCACTTACTTGTATTTAATTAATTAAACAGTTTACTTAGATATAGATATCAACTCTTTTGTATGCCGTTGGAGTATTTTGTAAGAATTGTGGGGATTGTCGAACTTGGCCTAACCCCCGAGATCGATATCAACAGAGGGCCAAGTCCGGGTTGGTGGAGGATTGTAAGGCAGTGGCGGGTTTTACTGTCAGAAGTTGTCAAGCCGCCCACAAGGGCTCTGACATGGCTTAACACTTTCGCGGACGTTTTTAAAATCTATTGTTCTTTTAATTGTTATGTATGCTATAGCATCCGCGCGTCCGCGAAAGGGTTAACGACTGCCATTACATGATATATAACTTAGATATATAATTTTTTTTGCACACGATACTAAAATACTCCACTGAAGTATCTGTAAAAGAGCAAAGATACTTAATTTCTACTAATTAATAGCATGATTTGATTCGATTTGAGTACGACTAAGTGTCAGTATAGTTCCGAAAATCGAAATCATTGCTACCTGCCGGAAATTCAACCCACGACGTCAATAAAACTTATTCCAATAAACATTTTCCTGAGGGTTTACTTTTACTTTACAAATAAAATAATTCTATCTAAGAGACTATTAATGTATTCGAGCAATATAAGGCTCACGAGTCTTAAAAAACTCTGAGCACGAAATTCTTGTATCAGTGAAAATGTTTACCCGCAAACGTGGAAAATTTTTTCCCGGACAAATTACGGTGAAGTTGAATGTCTATATAACGGAGTGTAAATATTTGCTTTCCTCTGATACCACATAGCAAACGAATGAGCGAAAGCAATCATACGACCGATATTTTCCTTCACCATTATCACATGCTATGGCTATTACAATTTCACAAAATTAAATATTCGTAACTTGGAAAGTACATCAACTTCGAACTCACGACCTCCCAAATGAGAGGCTAGCGTTCTACTGCTGCGCTACCATTGTTTCTATTGAGTGACATGATTTTCCGCAATTACATCGCCATCTAGATCGATAGAGACATTGATAGAATATTCGTCATTGCAAGTAGGTACACCAGAAATAACATAAGAGACGTAAAAAATGACATAGTACAGTAGAAGTGGTGGCCTTGTTACTAAAAGTAATTTCTTCCAGACAACTATTGATGGAAAATAAGGAAACTGTAAGACGGTGATTAGGAGCAAAACCAAACTTCTTTGAAATGACCATCTGGGATATCTCTTTAAATTGGATTACTTTATTTTTTGTAAGAAATTAAACAATCGATGATCGAATCGATGATATAAAATCGTAATAATGTAAGTACATGTACGTCTATACTTACATAACAAAATACATTCATACGGGCTAAAATACAATGCTCTCCTTCAGTTTCCGCCGCAATATGGTAAATCATAAATTGAAGTGGAATCATTCTGTTAGACGCGTAACACTGAACTGTAAGTAACAGTAAAGGGCGTTTTCCCAAACTAAAACAGTGTTCGATGCTGGTGGAGTCATTCGAAGGGATTTACGGACGTCGTAATTCATACCTCCGCAAAGGGCGAACTTTGGACGAGCAATAATTTCTGATAATTAGCGAACGTGTTTACCTGACGCACCCCTTATCGTTATTCTCCAACTTTCCAACATTCTATTATAATGCGAGAGCCTGTCTCCTTGAGGTGGGTATATAATGGCTCAACAAAGACTTACTCGTACCTGTGTAAGTACAGTCGACAATTGATTAACCCATGCGTTTTTGCTACCAACGCGTGATTTTAATTGAAACGTGAAAGTAATTTACTATCGAAGTTTATAGGAGTAAGATTTATCCTTTGTTCTTGGCAATAAATGGTTATTTATTTATTTATTTATTCATTCATTCATTCATTCATTCATTCATTCATTCATTCATTCATTCATTCATTCATTCATTCAATCAATCATTCGTTCGTTCGTTCGTTCGTTCGTTCGTTCGTTCGTTCGTTCGTTCGTTCGTTCGTTCGTTCGTTCGTTCGTTCGTTCGTTCGTTCGTTCGTTCGTTCGTTCGTTCGTTCGTTCATTAATTCATTCATTCATTCAATTCATTCGTTTGTTCGTTCATTCGTTTGTTCGTTCGTTCATTCATTAATGCATTCATTCACTCATTCATTAATTCATTCAACCATTTTGAAATCGTTAGCAATGTTTGTACCGTAAATCCAAGTTGGAAGTTTAAAATCATACCGCGTCTTTGCAAAAAGTGAACATACTAAATGTTAATAAATATCGTAGCTCTTTTTAGAGCCTACTGATAATAACCTAAGTCGAAGAATTTAAGAGACTTTAAGGCAGTTTTGCCAAAGACGGTCGTTTTTAGCGGTAATTAATTTAAGACTTTGGTTGCTTTTCCTAAGTTCATGTCTGTTGGTTTGAAAAATAGTTGTCACAGATTGTTAAGATTTGTGATAGTTCATTTTTGGCACATTTTTAATAAAGGTTTCATAAACATCAATGATGTAGCGCCTTAAAAAAGTACCGTAGCGTAGAAAAATTAAAATTGTGTATTGTATCAAACGACTATGGACATTGGAGATTTAAAAAAAAAATACGGATAAAAAATATCGGGCGAGTATAGGTGAAAGGTCCGGTAAGGAACGTCCCAAGCGGACATATTTCGACCAAATAGGGGATGTAGGGGATGTATTAGTAAAGGGCAAGATATAAAGGACCCGAAACCGGTTCGCATGCATGCAGCGATTAATAAATGCTGATGACGCGAAGTATATCTGTTAGGATCGTGGCAAGTGACAGCCCTTGAACACTGCCTACCCGTCCGAGATAGGCATGAGGTTATGTTATGTTGTTATTAAATTACTATTTAACGAGTATGTAGTCCTACATGGGTAAACAAATGAAAGTAAAACAGTTGAGTTGGTCGGCTAACCATAAGACGCTCGAACCACAATTGTTTTTCGAGCTTTATTTCCTTCCATCCTAATATTGTTTGTTTATGCGTAAGTGGCTTAATTTTGTCCAAAATATTGTTTGAGAACGCGGCATTTTTGTCAAAACTGCGCCCGGAGCCAAATTACGGTTAGAATTCCATCAGTAATAAAAGCCGGTAAAAGACCGGTAAGTAACTATACTGGTAAAACCGGCAATTCGAAGTCATCCTGTAGCAATGCACCTGAGTAGAGAGCTCGCTTATAAAAGTACATATTTATTTAACATACTTAACTTTTCCTTTTTACATCGCCAAACTTATTTGGTTAGGGAGAAAAGTTATGTTTGTGTCGTCAAAAGAAATTCAAGTATCGTTTGCTTTACAACTACATGGCGGGCGATAATATATTCTTTCACTCAGAAACTGCTGGCTATATTTGATGTTGTTTCGGGTGAATATTTTTTATTGCTCTGTTTTGGCAAAGTTTGCCGTAGACGAGTAGCAAAAGTATGCTTCCAGAAAAACGTGAGGCAAATGGACACGCTCTTTGTTACATAATGGTTATTTCCATCATTTAATGGGGCCTAATGCATTTCATTGTTTCCGAGCAGAGCGTATTTATTTTTATTGTAATTTATTAGCCTCAGCTTAAGAAGCTTTGTCCCAATGCTGAACACATGGAGCCATTCCCGAATTACGTAAGCACAGCACTTGCTTATTTTTAATGACATGGGGTGGTGAGGGATCCGGATGGTGATTACGTTAATTAACTATACTTTATTGCACACAAACATTTACAGGACATATCGTAAGACATAACATGTACAAATGAGAGCATCTCTCTGTACGAGATTTCTTCCAGCAAACCTTACAAAATAGGTGTAAAAACGAGTCTATATGTGCACAAAATAAACTACATAAAATACGAAAGTTCTAAATAACAACTTATTTTCTCAAAACAAAGATTAAAATAAGTGACATAAACTAAATCTAAATAAAAATACATGGATATAATGGATATATTTAGCTCAATGTTTTTTTTTTTGGTGACGCGGGGAATGCATTTACGCACTTCACCGCTCTGCTGTCGGGGGACAACAGAACGGTTTCGTGTGGGACTCCCAGCCACACGGAGCTGGCCCTCCGGGCCGGACTACCCACTGAACCCCCGCGGTTTTCCTCCTCTCCTCTACCAGGTCCTGGGATAGGCCAGAGGCTAATTCACCGCGACCGGGCAAGAGGTCGCCCCGAAGGGCTCGACTGGTGGGGAGCCAGAGTGGCTCCCCAGCGGCGCCCCCCGCCCCATCGGTCCTCCTCCGGTTGGTCGCCTGGATCCCGCTCCACAGTGTGAAACAGGGCTCACGCAACCCCTACTGCCAAATTATTCGCCGTTAGCCAGCAAGATCCCACAAGGAGAAGTTACTGACTAACGCTCAGGGTGCACCGAACCCACCACTTGCCCTTCCATCTGGTTCACAGAATCAGAAGGAACGGAAGCGGAGGGGTACACGTGAAGGTTATCTGGCGCAGCACCCCATTTAGATTAATGTTGCGAAAGACATAGATAAAAGGTACGTTAGTTGATTGATTGACTAGGTTTTTATATTCTTCTTTGGATTTTCTACACAATTTAGTCGATTTATTTTGACCATATTGTGGCCACCCTACTAGTCTACGCTTGAAGACGAATCGAATTTTCAGGGATTCCTAATATAACAACTGTGCCTTGCTCTACGTTCAATACAATGTCAATAAATTTTGCTTAAATAAATATGGTCCCGTCTTTCTCGCCCGGATAGGAGATGGCTGCTAAAAATAGGGAGGAGCAAGAGGGACGCAAGTCCCTTATTCTCAGCCTATTTTTATTTCTAGATATTATAAATGATGCTCATGAATCAATAAAAACATCAAAATACATTGGTTGTCTGGAAGAGATCAATGTCATTCATTCATTTATTCATTTCTTTGCCTTTTAGTATGTACAGGGTTACAAATTAAGCCTAATAAAACTGGAAATACAAGAAGGAGATTCTTTGAGTTAGTGGCCTACTAAGTTCAACCCGTAATCAGTAGGTGCAAGCCTGGTCCCCTCGCTAGGATACCCTGTGTACTCCTGGAGACCCACTTTTAGTCGCCGTCTGTACTTAGGTTAAGAAATATCTGTGTAATTTATTTATTTACGTACAATAAAGTATTCACTATCTCTGTCTATCTATCTGCATTGAAAGAAAAAATCATATACCCATTTGAATGTTTAATCAAGCAAGGGGGTAAGAGCTCTGCTTACTTTTTTACTATTTATGCTGACCAGGGAGGGGGTGGTAATTAACAGTAATAATAATAAATCTGCTTACCGGCCTTAGAGAAATAAACGTATATTATATACTTGTAAACACCTCAAACGCTCTTGAGGTGTTTGATCATGACCTTTCCGTCACAACTCTTGCTTTAATTTCTTTAAACGAAATCTCTTTTGTTTCAGGTACCCAATAGGCCGCAGTGATGGCTCGTGTTTTTCAATCAACTGAAACATGTTCGTAACGAGGAAAAAGTCATACAAGCACCAGTTTAAAGGGCCATGATTTAGAACGTAGTAGCGTCTTGTGTGTAGAGACAAATGGGGTGGTTAGTGAAGGCACTGTTTATATTAAGATAGTACTAATGAGTGTGCGGAACCATGAGTGCTTGGTTTTGTGTGATGATAATGGTTTCCACAATCACGACCGGCGAGCTACTACCAGCACCGCAGAAAGCGGAGGTCAAGGAGGCTCATGGTTTGTACCTGATATTATTCTTAACCCTAGACACCTAACCTTCATCGACAGAATAATTGTTCTATCCTTTTGGTATGAGCGGTATGTGACCATCGGGTCGTGGTGTCTCTTGTCAACTCGGTGTTCGTTATGACTTAGCAACAGGCATTGAATTCCGAAAGCAAACTATAAAAAAAATTCTATTTATTCCAAAAATATGGAGACAGTCACAATTTGCGTTGAACATGAAATTTATTTTTGTGCTGATTGGGCGTGAAAGTGTTAATTTTTTTCGAATGTATACAATTTAAGTTTTCCCTTAAAATATGAAACCATTTTATTTAAATCTGTTGTAATATTTTTTTGTAATAATGACGATTTTGATCCGTAAAAACGCGTTCCATACGTAGAGGGAGTAAAACTATAGAGCAAGCCACAGCGCACACATACAAGTTTTAAATGAAACAAACTTCGTAGCGATCATGGGTGAGAAAGAGATAGAATAAACAGCAAAAGTGTAACTACTTTTTTTGTTTGCCCCCAGTGTCAAGTTGACGTTTCTGGGGGCAAACAAACAAAAAGATTTTGAAAATGTAATCATATTTAACGCTACGCTAGCCGTTTCGAAGAGCAACCGTGTATTTGTGAAATGATATATTAAAAGTGACCTAAATAGAGAAAGTATGGTGAATTGTAGTGTACTCGTATGCAGAAATCGTTAAGAAAGAGCTTTGGAGGAAGTTTCCTTTCATAGGTAAGTAATAATTGTGTTTCAATTATTGTTAAGCCCAAAGTTGCCTTATGTTGAGTATTTTACTTATGTTTCAACTAGTAGCTTTGCAACTAGTCCGTAAGAAAAGCAATTTAATAGAATTTACTTTCCTAACCTATAAAACCGAAGAGTAAAAAAATGTTGCCACCCGTTTAAGTCGAAAATCCCGATCATTACGTGATCGTGTTGGCAGACGTTATGAATAAGCGATCGTACGATGGGTAAATAAAAAGTAGTATTCCTTAAGAAGGCTGCTAAAAAAACAGTACGTTTTCAAAACCTTTGTTTTATTACTTTAAAGTAAACAATCGATTAAACATAAACACACATTTTTTAGGTTTTTATTTATCCCCGTAAAGGGTTTTACTTTAATGTTAATATTATTGCTCTTGTTTGAAAAAAATCCACACAACACCCATAGCGCTTAATATGTTGTTTTGCCAAAAGTGTGTTTAGAGTTTCATTGCTCAGCCTATTTGGGATCTTTGTTTTAATAAGACTGACAGAACTGAAGCAGCGTTCATAATCTATGTCACAAAAACGAGTAACCGGTAACGTCTAACATTAGTTAGATTTACCTTAAGGGTTGGTACTTAGTAAGTAAAAGAATAAATAGTGACGTGCTATGTTGGTATTAGTACTTTGGTTGAATGAAATCTAAAAAAAGTCGTTATGTTTACGTACGATTTCTGCCCCTGGATCGTACATGCAAAATAAATGTAAAACATCGTATGAATACGATTTAAATCGTATATCTGGCAACGCTGCGTGATCATTACTTAACTCGAAGTCCCAGACTTCGAGGGCTAGTCCTTGTACAGATATTAAGTTACAAACGTAATCAAAATACCTATATTATGAATCTTTAATATTTAATGTATCGTTATTAAAATCAATGCACCTAAAACTATAACCCGGGCTTGGCCCCTGCGGTGGAGTATGGCCTAACCTTCCTGCGATGCAGGAAGAGACCCATGCCCCAGGGATAAGGACATACAAGGGTTGATATCGAAATCTATAATCAAAACAATAGACACAGAAACTTTCGGCTACAGCACTGAATTATCAAATATAATATCCTGATGCTTTGTTAGATAGCTGCATCACCTTCCTATGTGACTTGTTGCCCATATAATTTTTCAGCATTCATTCCACTCAGCAGAAAATGTGTCAACTCGAATTTATCGCAAGAACCCTTTCGGTGTTTTTGTGCATTCTGCCGCAAGCAATGTGCCCTTGAATTTAGTATAGAATTCAAATTTGAATTTGTATCAATGAATCTCGTACAATACCGTCTAGCCGCGATTGTTTATTAGGTAAAACGTAATTACCTTATTTACCTAATAAATAATCGACCCGTTTGAGATACAACTATGTATGAGTATCGCGAATAATAAGGAATACTAAAGTTATTACTTATTATATTTTAATGTATTACAATATTTATTAATATTAGCAATGTTTCTATTTCAGATTTCTTCAAAATAGTCCTGTTCTGGAAAAATGGGTGCTAGCATTTAGAAGAGAGAACTGGTCACCAACATCAAATGCTCGAATATGCTCTCTACATTTCGACAAAAAGTACATTTTGGTGGTCTGAGGTACCCTCCGAAAGAATTTTTATATGAAAAAAACGTATTAATAAAACAGTTTCTGATTGTATTCCATTGGTGGTTATAGATAGCGTCCTTAAGCGCCTCAAATTGTAAAATTTAAACGTGTAAAATAAAACGTCTTTTTAATTATACAAAATGACAATTGTTTATAAAACGTTTGCTACGTTTTACAAACAATTGTCAGACATGTTGTATGATTAATAAAATTCAAAACTAAATCTGCATTTTTATTCATGGACTATGAACGACTTAAATATTTTACCCCACATTATGGCAATTCACTTTTATTGTGGCAACATTCACGCACACAAACAAATAATATTCACCGACGTAAAATCGGTTACACTGTGCCTTGATCTATAGTTCTACTATAACTACGGTTCCATATTAAACAGAACGAAAAATAAATAACAGTGTGCAATAAATACCAATAAATACATGTCATTATGATATGTCTTCTTATGATACGTCAATATTTTATTTAAAAAATATATGATATACCTGATATATCGGTGCAACAAAAGTACTAAAAACAAACCAGTTTTAATTAAAACAGACACTTCAAAAAAATATTGTCGAATCGACGAATTATATAATTTCGATTTTATATAATTACATAATCGATTAACAATAGGCTGGAAACTCAATTGAGTGGATACCACGAACAGACAAATGCAGTGTGGGATGCTCACTAGCTTTTAGATCATTGGTATTGGTGGTATTTTGGGTTTCCGCAACCCGACTTCTATACCGAAGATGCGTCCAACAACTATTCCTGCCACCCCAGCGCCTTCAGGAACGTCAGCAGCCTGCAAACGTCATGTCACAGGCTGCAGGCCTCGCTCAGCGTCTTTGAGCTTCCAAGGAGAGCCGTCCGTTTTCTGGACACCACTTTTTAATCATCACCAGCTTTTTGATCATACAAAATGGGCAGATTCCCGGTGGCAACTGAATGACGATTTTATCGGGTAATGTGGCAGAATGAAGTGGAGACAACAGATGACCAATGCGGAGTCTTCTACTTCTAATCTCTCGAGATTAGAAGTAGGTAGTACGTAGCCATTGAGATTAACTAGGATCGGACTGTCGCATAGTCACTGTAGAAAGGCCGTAAACTAAGCTGTAGTTTCGTTTCTCAGTTTCTTGCTAAGGCTATGTTAAGGCTTGTTAAGGCTACGTGGGGCAGATTCTCTCACTCGCCCAATAAAATTATACAATGTTTAAACTGCCATTACGTCAAAATCAGCAAAAAATACAGATTGAACGAGCAAAAAGAGAACGAGGCTGCCGTCGCGTGTACTGTGAGAGCAGCCTGAACATAATCTTCTTTGCTGAAATTGGAAAAAATAAAGTTATTAGATATTAGCGTTTATTAACTACGTAAAATAACATTAGATAAGAACACCATTAAAACACAAACATAAACTATTTGTATAGGTATAAAGTATTTATTGTAGCCTATAGGCTACAAGGAAAATGTATATATACATTTCAGCCTAGGGGCCTTCTCTCGAAGAGAGAGTATGGGCTTAATTACAAAGCGTGCCCAGCCCACCGCGGGTTGGTAGTTTCAATCGCTAAGGTATTTTACATCTCAGAAACTCTTATTTCCTCACTATATTGTCTCATTGAAGTGGTAGCGCAGCGGTAGATCGCCGCTCACACATTCCGGGGGTCGTGGGTTCAAATCGCAGCGTGTACTGATTTTGCTTTTAGTTGCGTAGTAGCGATACCACTCGCGGTACAAAACGGTAAAGGAAAATATCGTGAGTGAAATATTTATTTATGAGGAAACATTTCTACTCGCCAATCTGTCTTTTAGATAAAACAAGATTTGTGTTCTTTGGGTAAAGGACGGTAAAGGAAAACATCCTGAGTGAAATATTTATTTATGAGGAAACATTAATTTCTACTCGCCATTCTGTCTTTTAGCTAAAACGAGATTTTGTGTTCTTTCGATGAATTTAACATCTTTCGGGTACAAACTTGTTCAATTTTCCAGATCGCCATTACTGGTACGCCCAGGCGCAGGCGACTCTTGAGAAACGTCTTCAATACGCCACCGACAAGAAACCCGTTGCCAAGTAAGTTATTTAATTAGTACATGAGCAAAACTTGGAGGGAATGTGTTTACGGCATGTTAACAGAGTTCAGTTGCTAGGCAACCCCCGTTAGTCCTGCGGTATGAAGTCAAATATTTGAAGACAATAACATAACATTTTACATACTGGCATATACATTGCTTCTGGCCCCACACTAGGATACCCTGTGTCGTGGGAACCAGAAACAACGACATCACAAACATGTAAACATCCAAGACCTGGGGTTTTTTTTTTGTTCCCAGCCGGGATTCGAACCCGGGACCTCTTGCATGGTAGGCAGACGCGCTACCGCTACGCCACAGAGGTCGTCAACATTTTTAAATAACATTTTAAGTTAGCGACGACTCTTTACAAACTTTACCATCATCATCTGCCATTTGACGCTTACTTTGAGCTCTAATCAGGGGGCACGGCAGTGCCCTCGCTAATTCGAGCGCGATGCAAACACTGTCAAATATTGTACCAAATAAACATTATTCAATTTTTTTTTCTACTAATGTAACTCAGAAACATTTCAGAAACTAGAGGTTAGTCTAATAAAATCTGTATTATAGATTTTTTATACACCAAACACACATAGGTACATCTACAATATAGAAAAGACATAAAAACATAAAAATATGGACAACGCGTACAAAACTGCAATTTAAGTTACCGCAAAAGTTCATAGCTACGAGGTACATTACAGCAAATTTAAACCGTAGCTAATTACGTTCAGAAATTGTACCTGGAAGCGAAAGCTAAAGGCGCAGTAGTTTTGGTTGTAGTTGGGTAATATTAGGAGATGTGTATACACATTAGATTTAGTATTTCTTAATGATTTGCGATACTCAAACATAGTTATATATTAAACGGGTCTAATCGCGATTATTTATTAGGTAAAACGTAATTACCTTATTTCCCGAGGTCTACCCGAGACCACGGCAACTGTAACTGAAATAAGGTAATTAAGCTTTACCTAATAAATAATCGCGACTAGACCCGTTTAATATATAACATTAGATTTAGGTATTTCCAAAATGCCCAATTTGCGAAACTTAGTTGGCTAGACGGCCGGAAGGTTCCTCTAACGCCCCAATTAGAATTTGTGTTTAACAACTAGGTAATTATATTAAAAGAGTTTCTTCACTGATTTTTATTTTACGAAATATAAGGGTTTATATGAATTAATTTAATTCGCGGTTTACGCGGTTTGCATATATCGCAGCCTGAAATTATCAAAAGTGAGACCATTATAGTTAACACGTACTGTTTATTGAGCTTTGTCTTACAAACGTTACTTCAAAGCGAAAACCCGAAGTTTAATACTTTTTGTATGCATAATTTCGATGGCGCAGCAATGGGATATTTTTGGAAAACACACTGACGTCTTCAAACAAAATATCCCGCAATCTCTCAAGACCATCGAGCTTCAACCAGTGTGTTCTGCCCATACTCACACATGGGGCCGAAACAACACGACACTCACGAAGCAAAATATGTACCGAGTCAATGTGGCATAAAGAGCTCTGGAGCAACCCATGCTAGGCCTCAGACCAGTAGATAGAGTCCCAAATGCCGTGATTCCACGTCACACGAAGGTCGACAATATTGGTGACGAATCTCGAGTGTCAGTGGCGATGGCGGGAAGACGGCACGTGAACCAGGGAGCGAGTTCTCACTTCATTAGCAAATAATTCGTTTACGACTCTAAGGCTTATGACTTGAATTCTACAAAAAAAGTCGAGCGCCAGCCAAACTCTGTATTCTGAACGCCATGCTAGATTGATTTTGAATGAGAAAATAAATCTTCTTCTTCTTCTTCAGGCTATATTAGTCCACTGCTGGATATAGCCCTCCCCTAATGAGCGCGAGGTTGTGCCATCATTGAGGGGTAATGCCCATAATCCCCACGCTGGGTATGCGGGTTGGGGATCGCAGTTTTGTTTGGAGTTGGTTGGAGTTGTACTGCAGGGGGCGCTGCTGCCCACCCCCCGGTTTGTATCCCTTAGTCGCCTTTTACGACATCCGCGGGAAGAATTTAGGTTGGTGCTATTTTCTGATGTGCTATTCTCTAGGCCGACACCACAGAACCAGAGAAAATGAATGTCTAATGACTTTGTCGAGTTATCTTATCTTATTTTTTACGCGACAAATGTCTACGCTTTCAATCCACATGGGCGAGAATCGGTTCCCATTGAGCAGTAACGGAGTGGCGGCCGAGAGCTGTGCGGTGATCAGTGGGAAGACCAACTGACCAAATGACGACCTCGGTGGCGCTGCAGTTTGGCACGCTGTCTATAAAACCGAAGGTCTCGGGTTCGATCCCCGACCGGGTCTAACTAGGAAACGAACTTTTCTAGTTTGTCACGGGTCTTGGATGTTATATATGTATTTATGTTTTTAAATCTATCGTCGAGTTAGCACCTGTAACACAAGTCATTTAGTTGTACTTAGTATAGGGCTAACAAGATCTGTGTAATATATCGATGAATATTTATTTATTTTATTTTTAGTTTAACTGCCCGATGGTCATACGGTGTTGTCAAGTCGGCAACAAGCCCGTGGATGTGAATAACGAGAGCCTGAAAAATATGGCGTGATGAGGAAAAGGCCTACAGATATGTAGAGAACGCTGTACCCTGCAGTGGGCAGAGGTGAGGTGATGATGATGATGCAAAATTTAACAAATAGTTTTCTATAGTCGTTGGATACAACTTGTTGTCAATGACAACCTCGCTAATAATGACAAAGAGTTGTGCACTTTGGAAATCTTAAAAAAAAAATCTCGTGACATTGTGTTTGTTGTAGGTAGACTTCCTCCAAAATGGCTTAAACGATTCTTAGGAAATATTTGTATTAAGATACCTAGCAAAACAACGTTTGCGGGACCAGCTTTCCATCCTATAATACTCGTATGTGTATACAATTTCTACTGCAACTTGTTACCCAACTGCAACCAATTATAACGGTGTGGTTACTTTTTTAAAGCTGCTGATAGACTTGAGCAAACATTCTGATGCTTATAAGTTAATACTTGTAAGCATTCTAGAGAATGTTTATTACATTACAGGTAAAAGCTCACAAAACAAACGGGAGCGTGTTAGCGAACGTTCTACAAACGACAGTAAATTTCCTACAAGTTTTTTTTCAGCCGCCTAATTTTCTGCTGTTTGATATCTTTATATATTTTGAGTATTATGGAGAGACCATTTGCTAGAATGATCATGTAAATGTTCCAAGCAATGTTTGGCTTTATGCTTGATTCTATTGGTTGGACAGTAAAGAGAAAATGCTCGATGTTACGTTAAAGGACAATGCTTAGGTCTATCACCCCCTTTGACTAACTACGAATAAATGATTAACTATAATATGATTGGCTACGAGCGCTTGGTCATAAATTCAACTGACACTGATACCTGCGTTGTGTGAGCTATGTACCGGATTGAGTACTTGGCTTATCTTTGCATCAACTACTGGCTACTTCCATGTATGTTAGTCCGTCAATCCATTCTGATCACAGATCAATTGAGCTGAAATTTGCTGACAGGTAATCAATATGCTAATAGAATATGCACGCAATAATTTGTTCTTTAAAATATGCTAAATTCTCTGCCAATGTGTCCTAACAGTGGTAGTGAATTTAGGTTTTCAAAGGGCAAAACCACACCTTGGAGTTCGGTCCTATTTAATAAATCTCAATCAGGATTTATGCAAAATTTATTGACAAGGGTTTGATGATTTAGATCTTGTAAACGGACAATAGACGGCGTCTTGAACTTGAGTTTCTTTGGTCAGTCTTGATTAGGACTTTGGTGAAATTTGATGACCAAGGAACTGACAAGGAACAGATTTGTAATCGAACTTTTTTATTAGATAAAAAGCGGAATCTGAGTTTTAGCTTATTGGAAGTTCCATGACCTCTGATGAAAGTCTGATAATTGCGTTAGAAATTGGGTACGGGATCTTTTTACATTTTACAACAATTCAAATTATAATTTAAGTTTAATTTTTAGTGGAATATTTTAGGAGAGGGTTACGAAGTTGTAGACAAGTTGTAGTATATATATTTTTTAAATAGGTGAAGTAAAATGAATTGGAAATAAAAGAAGAAAATCCTCACAAATACTTAATAACAGAAAAAACCTATGAGAGTTACAAGTGAAAGCGGGCCTGAGGGGCCGCAGATATTGGCTGCACGGAATAGTTTACGGCCGATTCGTCTACTTCTCGAACGAAAAATTAAAACAAAAATATAGATGTAGGTTTACATTGTTTTCTTTTTCACTCTTACAAACACGAACAGAATTTTACGCGGGTGAAACCACGGGAATAGCTAGAAAAAATATATTTATTCTAGTAGCTAAATAATATATAAAAAAATACATGTACAATAAAATACAATATCGTGAAAGAAAACATCGTGAGGAAACCTGAGTGTCTGATGTGTTCACATACCCACATGATTAAATTCTTTTTTTTAATGCTCTAACCCGTGCTAAGGACAATATTAAAAACCTATTTAAGAATATAATCATGTGGGTACAGCAATATCATTCCGATGTAAAACTTAACGGCAAAGTAGGTACTCGGGGCTCCAAGTGATGCAAATTACTTCAGCCAGATGTCGCTGCCTGTACGTAATACAGAGAGTATTGAAGAGGTTCGAAATTTCACTGATGCCGGTGAGTCGCCCATTAGTTCAGTTGAAAGAGCGCTGGCACGGATAGCCAGAGGTCGCGGGTTCGAATCCCGGCATGGGTGGAATTTTCAGCCTCTAAATAGGTTTTTAAATTTCTTCCTTAGCACGGGTTAGTGCATTAAAAAAAAGAATATAATGATATGTGCACAATTTTCGTCGGGCATAAAAAAACGATTTATCGTGAAACACACCTACAATGCAATATAGAGGCAACTCTAGATGAAAATGTATCCTCTGGCTATCCGTGCCAGCGCTCTACCAATTTAGCCAATGAGTGACTCACGGCATCAGTGAAATTTCGAACCTCTTTACACTATTCTCTGTATTACGTACAGGCAGCGACATCTGACTTAAGCAAATTGCATTACTTACTGCCCCGACTACCTACTTTGCAGTTAGGTTTTAACATCGGAACGATATCACTGTACCCACATGATTATACTATTTTTGTTATTTTTAATGCACTAACCCGTGCTAAGGAACAAATTTAAAAACCTATTTAGAAGCTAAAAATTTCACCCATGCCGGGATTCGAACCCGCAACCTCTGGCTATCCGTGCCAGCTCAATTGGTAGAGTGCTGGCACGGATAGCCTGTACGTAATACCATTGAATTTAAGGTAATACAAAGAATAGTGTAAAGAGTTTCGATATTTCACTGATGCCGTGAGTCGCCCATTGGCTCAATTGGTAGAGCGCTGGCACGGATAGCCAGAGGTTGCGGGTTCGAATCCCTGCATGGGTGAAATTTTTAGCCTCTAAATAGGTTTTTAAAAGCCATCTTTTCCTCAGGAACATAATCCTTGTGGTTGGTGATGGGATGAGCCTGACGACGGTGACGGCCTCCCGCATACTGCGCGGCCAGCGGCGTGGTCAGACCGGCGAGGACACAGACTTGGCCTGGGACACCTTCCCTGCCGTAGCATTGGCTAAGGTAAGCGGACTTCGCCAGCCCGAAAGGTCAAATTTTCAATAATGCATTATACATGCACATTAAACTTTAACCAGAATACCATTCGTCGGTTCAACGACTTTAATGCATCACATCAGTCATATCATATATTTTTCAATAAAAGTATTTGTTGATATTTGTTATATACTGTTTTTTTTGAAGCGCTCGTGGCCTAGGCAAACCGAGTGATTGGAATCAATCACTTGGTTAAGCAACAACAGGCGCGGTCAGGTACGGGATGGGTGAGCGTTCCGTGACTACCGCTAGTGGCATTTTTCCGAGCGCTTCCGTGCTTCGCAAGGCACGTTAAGCCGTTGGTGCCGGCTGTCATGTAATGGTAGTCGTTAAGCCATGTCGGAGGCCTTATGGGCGGCTTGATAACTTCTGACAGTAAGGCCCGCCACTGTCTTACAATCCTCCACCAACCCGGACTTGGCCCCCGTGGTGGAGTATGGCCTAACCTTCCTGCGATGCAGGAAGAGACCCGTGCCCCAGCAGTGGGGACATACAAGGGTTGATAACGATAACGACTGTTTTTTTTCCTTCTGTTTAAAATGGCATGCGCTTCTAAGGATCAAACAGACATTTTCATAAAAAAATTCAGCCCATTTAGTATAAAAATAAATTTTATCTATAATATAAAAATGAATCGCCAAATGTGTTGGTAAGCGCAAATCTCGATAGCAGCTGAACCGATTTCGGTAATTCTCTTTTTAGAATATTCCTTTAAGTACGAGGATGGTTCTTACGGCGAGAAAAATAAAAATAAATTAAAGAATCGACTGTTAGGCGGTACGAAGTTCGCTGGGTCGGCTAGTGTTAAATACAAATTGCGATTGCACTTGTGTGTGACACCTATTTTTCGATTGTTGTTAATAATTCAAAAATATACTTAACTTAGAAAGGTTACGTCCATTCAACATACAGTACACAACCTTTCCATACGTGCGTCTTTGTTTACGCGCGACGGAAACATTCCGGGCAACTTCGCGGACCCACTGGGACATGTGAGCAAATGATGAATCATAATTATTATATTTCTCTTGTCGGTGCCGCATTTTCAACCACTCATATCACAGGTCTTGTAGGGTACCTCATGACATTTACCTTTTCGTCTATTTCGCCAAAAGAGCTTCTCCGTGACTTTCCTCCAACCGTTTCTCTTTCTTTCTATTTTAACTGACTTCAAAAAAGGAGGAGGTTATCAATTCGACGCGTATAGGACATACTCGTTTAAACTATTTCTGTGTTTTAGTGCCTTGTGTACAGAAGTCGGTTTTTTTTATTTCTTTTATGATTATACTATTTTTAATGCACTAACCCGTGCTAAGGACAATTTTAAAAACATATATAGAGACTAAAAATTCCACCCATGCCTGGATTCGAACCCGCGACCTCTGGCTATCCGTGTCAGCGCTCTTTCCAACTGAGCTAATGGGCGACTCACCGGCATCAGTGAAATTTCGAACCTCTTTACACTATTCTCTGTATTACGTACAGGCAGCGACCTCTGGCTGAAGTAAATTGCATCACTTACAGCCCCGAGTAACTACTTTGCAGTTAGGTTTTTACATCGGAATGATATCGCTGTACCCACATGATTATACTATTTTTATTTTTAATGCACTAACCCGTGCTAAGGACAATTTTAAAAACCTATTTAGAGGCTAAAAATTCCACCCATGCCGGGATTCGAACCCGCGACCTCTGGCTATCCGTACCAGCGCTCTTTCCAACTGAGCTAATGGGCGACTCACCGGCATCAGTGAAATTTCGAACCTCTTCACTATTCTCTGTATTACGTACAGCCAGCGACATCTTCTTCTTTTTTTATGATGTTCGTCTTAACGGACTATTCCTCTACTAGTAAATTCTACCGTCTCCAGTGTCAATCTAGGACTCGCTGTTATTCTTTTATACGCAGTTATTTTTTATACTGTTTTTGGTGGGACATTTGACATAGGAAACATTCGCTGCTTCCAATAACACTGTCAATCAGTTATTTATTCGTTTCTCCCTGGATACGTATTAACCTACTTTTCCAATGATATGGAGCAAGATATGAATTTCCCGCCGTAAATGATCGCCTAAATAGTGCTGTTTCCTGTTTAGGATACCTGATCTGATCAAGTTATCAGAATCAGAATCGACATTCTGATTCTGATAACTTGATCAGAATCAGAATGTCCATTAGTATTTTGTAAGAATTGTGGGGAGTGTCAAACTTGGCCTAACCCTTATATTATTATGTCCCCAGTGCTGAGGCACGGGTCTCTTCCTGCGTCGCGGGAATGTTAGGCCGTGCTCCACCATGGGGACCAAGTCCGTGTTGGTGGAGGATTGTAAGATAGTGGCGGGCCTTACTGTCAGAAGTTATCAAGCCCCCCATGAGGCCTCTGACATGGCTTAACGACTGCCATTACATGACCAAGATACAGACGCCCCTCGAGATAGAGGCGCTTGTTTATGCATATGTTTTATTACAATACTTCTTGTATTTCCAGTTCTTTTCCATGCTCGCCAAATTGTACCTTTGTAGCTATTTTCGTAACAAGCTCTTGTATAAGTAACATCTAAAGAGCTTATTTAGGATCTTGTACAATTTTGTCTTACATAATGTAATGGTCTACTTGTTTAGTCTAGCGGTTGTCATTGACTTTGCCAAGCATCCATCATAAGATATTTTTGGACTTTTATGAAGAAGTCGACTGTTTGTGTTTTTTTTTTCAAAAAAGAGACCAATTAAAAATAATTGGCATAAGTATGTGTTAAAAACCAATACGACGTAAGAAATCGTTCTCCGTAAATAAAAAGTCTTTCTTGTAAAGGATATTTGCAATCCATGATACCAAAGGTACAAGCATAAAGGCGAAAGTTTTGTGAGTGTGTATGTTTGTTACTTATTCACGTCTAACCGGCTGGAGCGATTTTAATAAAATTTGGTATGAAATTTTCTAAGGTTAACACGAGCACTAGACATAATTAAAACTGTTTCTATAAAGTTAAAGTTCTAGCCCGAGAAGACCGTTTCTTCCCTAGAATGATACGCGAGGCAATAGAGATCCGCCGGCATCCAAATTTCAATAGAGATCGTGGTAGGAATATACCGGCAGCATGGGAACCAGTGCTTAAGTGCATGAGACCCCCTTGCTAAAAGTGTGACTGTAGAGTTAATTTTAATTTCAATTAATAATCAATATTTTTAGTTCATGTAAAATAATTGGTTTTATAAATTTTATTTTTAACTTCAATTACTAATAATCAATTTTGTTGACTTTATATAAAATAATTGATTTACCTATTTTGGAACGTAACTTCATAATTAAATTTTGTAATTTTTGCCGAGGGTAGTAAACTAACAGTTAATGCTTTCAAAAAGACGCCTACCACCTCAGTCATCCGAGACCACGGCACCTGTAAAAGTGCCGAAACGTCGGAAAATTGTAAAAATGTAATAAACGAGCATAAATCCGTATAGAAACAGTTTTAATTTGGTATGAAGTTAGCTGACACCCTGGATTCACATAAGCTATACTTTACTAAGGGAAAATATCTTATTCCCATGGGAAAATCGATAAACTGAGGGTAACACCGCGGGGTACAGCTAGTACTCGTATTTATATAACACACAAAATTATTCAAAATCAAACAATGGTTTACATGATCATGGACAGTCGATAGCACTTCAAGATTTACATACGTGCACTCTAATGAGTTACGTTAAAGGTGACATTGTAACAAAGATATAGGTAGTACATTCTACAGCAGGTAAAAGTTAACCTGCTGTAGTGTACTATCTACTGAATAATACATAGCAATATAAGCGAATGATTTATTTATGAACCAACAATTTACTTCAGTAACTTTTTTAGTAAAATTTATACGAATAAAGTTACGTATTTATAGGTATTTACTGTGATTGTTTTTCCAAGAGAAAAAAAAACATTAGTAGGTTTCTCAGGACGACGATGCAGATATTTATGTACATTGTCTTATATCATGTGAAGACAAAAAAGGACAAGCTCATAACGTTTGAATATGAAATGTTAAGTGGCGATGATTTTCCCGTTTTATTGTGTGTGGGAAAAGGCGCTATTGTGGACTCATGAGTGAAACCTTTTATCTCCAAATGTATTGTACTAAAGCTACAGTATATTTTGTTGGTTATACTTATAACTTTGAATTGTATATTTATTACACTATTTTTATTTTTAATGCACTAACCCGTGCTAAGGAACAAATTTAAAAACCTATTTAGAGGCTAAAAATTTCACCCATGCCGGGATTCGAACCCGCAACCTCTGGCTATCCGTACCAGCGCTCTACCAATTGAGCCAATGGGCGACTCACGGCATCAGTGAAATTTCGAACCTCTTTACAATATTCTCTGTATTACGTACAGGCAGCGACATCTGACTTAAGCAAATTTTAAATTTGTTCCTTAGCACGGGTTAGTGCATTAAAAATAAAAATAGTGTAATCATGTGGGTACAGTGATATCATTCCGATGTTAAACCTAACTGCAAAGTAGGTGGTCGGGGCTGTAAGTAATGCAATTTGCTTAAGTCAGATGTCGCTGCCTGTACGTAATACAGAGAATATTGTAAAGAGGTTCGAAATTTCACTGATGCCGTGAGTCGCCCATTGGCTCAATTGGTAGAGCGCTGGTACGGATAGCCAGAGGTTGCGGGTTCGAATCCCGGCATGGGTGAAATTTTTAGTCTCTAAATAGGTTTTTAAATTTGTATATTTATTACCTTTAGTTACTAAATAAAGGTAAATATTAGCAGAATAAAACCGAAAAAGATTCGATATTCGATATCGAGTATGTCCCCACTGTTAGGGTACGGGTCTCTTCCTGCATCGCAGGAAGGTTAGGCCATACTCCACTACGGGGGCCAAGTCCAGGTTGGTGGAGGATTGTAAGACAGTGGCGGGCCTTACTGTCAGAAGTTATCAAGCCGCCCATAAGGCCTCTGACTTGGCTTAACGACTGCCGTTATATGACCGCCGGCACCAACGGCTTAACGTGCCTTGCGAAGCACGGAAGCCTTGCGAAGCACGGGTCGGTCACCCATCAAGCACTTGACTGCGCCTGTTGTTGCTTAACTCAAGTGATTGATTCCAATCACTCGGTTCGAATAGGCCACGAGCGAAAAAGGTGCTTTACATATATAAAAACGAAACTAAACCTAAAACCTATTGTCTACTTTGAATAAAATATTTGAGCCAGATCGCTGTCAAGCAGTACTGAACAGTATTGAAGAGGCTAGCGGTATTGCCTCATTGTATGGCGAGGCTTTGGTCTTTGGCCAAAGTAAGCACTAACCCAGCAGTGGGGACATACAAAGGTTGATATCGAACTTTCGTAAGCACTACACATTATTGATTTAAATCTGGATTAAGTTGTTTTTATATAATTTGACTAACTACACTTTTCGAATTTAATAGTAAAATTCCGGAAAATTTATATTATGATGTATTTTTTATGACTCTTTCTTTGTCTTTAATGGCAGTGTTCCGCAGTTTGTAACGCGGCAAACTGACACACAGCGGTCATTAGTTGGTGTGCGTTTGAAAAATTACTAGTTTTGATAAAATCTCCTGTTTTGTTCTGTGGAAATGCAATGTCTTGTAGGATATAGGTTCTAAAAATATTTATTACTATGTATTTACCACAAGGCTTGTGGGAGGCCATACAAGTCCTGGAGAGGGATGTATATTGTATCCATTGTAATCTAAAAAAATATACGAGTATATTGTTATTTACTGTGTGACAATCTTTGCAGGATTATAAAATTAGATAGGTATTAGTTTGATTAGTTGCGCTAGGTAATGCCTGATAGCTCCCTAAATACTTTTTGTACTTGATACTATTTCATTGTTATAAAATAATTTTTGGAAACAAAAACTCCTCTGAAACTTTCTGATGTCACTTATAATATGAATATCACTCTAATCTTAGTTTAAGACGCCCTATTTTTCTATTTTTTTACTACGCTTCCCACTGTCCCTAAATCTTGTCTAGCATTACAAGCGTATATGTCCTCACCAATTTGTTCACGACAACTTACAAGCTCGATGCTCATTTCAGAGGAAGCCATCACGTACCGAAATGATATGCCACATACAAGGCAGCCTACTAATATTTACCCGCCCTCTTTGCCCACAGACTTACAATATAGACGCTCAAACGGGGGAGTCCTCCGCGTGCGCTACTGCGCTTCTTTGCGGCGTTAAGGCGCGGTACGAGACACTGGGCTTGGATGCTGGTGGGCGGTTTAACAACTGCGCTACGGCTATCAACTCCCGCGTGACGTCACTCGTGGATTGGGCACACGATGCCGGTAAGGACCTACCCCTTATTCTTGACGTGATCTTAAATTGGCCCCGCCTCGCTTCGAGTATAGATCAAGACCTTGAATTATCACCTTGAAGATCTTGAATAATAAAGTGATTTGACAATTTAGAGGTAGTCTCAGGGTACGAGACGCTAGGATTGGTTGATGGGGGGCGGTTTAACAACTGCGCTACGGTGATTAACTCCCGCGTGACGTCACCCGTGGATTGGGCACACGATGCCGGTAAAGACCTACCCCTTAGTCTTTGAATATAGATCAAGACTTAAAATTGTTACTTTGAAGAATTAATGAATTTGGCAGAGAAACTGATTTGATAATTTAGGCGTAGTCTTAAGGCGCGGTACGAGACTCGAGACGAGCTCGGTTTGGATGCTGGTGGGCGGTTCAACAACACTCGTGGATTGGGCACACGATGCCGGTAAGGACCCTTTACCCTTGACGTGATATTAAATTGGTCCTGTGTCGCTTCTAATATAGATCAAGACCTTGAATTGTTACCTTGAAGATCTTGTTCTTAATTCCTATTAAAGAATTTGGCAGAGGAACTGATTTGACAATTTAGGGGCGGTTTAGCAACTGCGCTACGGCTATTACTTTTCGCGTGATACCACTTGTGGATTGGGCACACGATGCCGGTAAGGACCTACCCCTTACTCTTGACGTGACCTTAAATTGGCCCCGCCTCGCTTCGAGTGTAAATCAAGACCTTGAATTATCACGTTGAAGATCTTGAAGAGTTAATGAGTTGCAGAAAAAGTTATTTGATAATTTAGGGGTAGTCTTAGGGCGCGGTACGAGACGCTCGGTGTGGATGCTGGGGGGGGGGGTTTTAACAACTGCGCTACGGCGATTAACTCCCGCGTGACGTCACCCGTGGATTGGGCACACAATGTAGGTAAGGACCTACCCCTTACTTTTTGAATATAGATCAAGACTTTGAATTGTTACCTTGAAGAATTAATGAATTTGGCAGAGAAATTGATTTGATAATTTAGACGTAGTCTTAAGGCGCGGTACGAGACTCGAGACGAGCTCGGTTTGGATGCTGGTGGGCGGTTCAACAACACTCGTGGATTGGGCACACGATGCCGGTAAAGACCCTGTACCCTTGATGTGATATTAAATTGGTCCTGTGTCGTTTTTTATATAGATCAAGACCTTGAATTGTTACCTTGAAGATCTTGTTCTTAATTCTTATTAATGAATTTGGCAGAGAAACTGATTTGATAATTTAGGGGTAGTCTTAAGGCTTAGTAAGAGCCGCCCTGCCTAGATGCTGGGGGGTGGTTTAACCACTGCGCTACGGCTATTAACTCCCGCGTGACATCACTCGTAAACTCGTATCGCCTCAAGTATCAGCTATGACCTTGAATTATCACCTTGAAGATCTTGAAGAATTATTGAGTTTTTTTTTTCAAGTCTTTATTTGTCAGCAAACACGGTGCATGTAGATTTTACAAGACACATTGTTATGGACAAGCTTGCAGCACCATAATATGGTATACAAATATTATAATAAAAAAATAGAAAGGCTATATTACTTACAGTGCAGAGTTGCAGAGAAAGTGATTTGATAATTTAGAGGTAGTCTAAGGGCGCGCTACGAGACGCTCGGTTTGGATGCTGGGGGGTGGCTTAACAACTGCGCCACGGCTACTAACTTCCGCGTGACGTCACTCGTGGATTGGGCACACGATGCCGGTCAGGACCTACCCCTCACTTGATGCGACAATAAATTGGTCCTGCCTCGCTTCGAGTATAGATCAAGACCTTGAATTATCACCTTAAAGATCTTGAAGAATTAATGAGTTGCAAAGAAAATGATTTGATAATTTAGAGGTAGTCTTAGGGCGCGGTACGAGACGCTCGGTGTGGACGCTGGTGGGCGGTTAAACAACTGCGCTACGGCGATTAACTCCCGCGTGACGTCACTCGTGGATTGGGCACACGATGCCGGTAAGGACCTACCCCTTATTCTGGACGTGATATTAAATTGGCTCTGTCTCGCTTCGAATATAGGTCAAGACCACTCGAAGCTTTAGTAGGTAATTTATGAGTTTGGCCTAGAATTGATTTGATTATACCACTGTACCCCTACAGTTTTATAATCAGTCGTTGAAAATTTAGGTAGTAATCAAACACTAGGAACACGACTCTTTTTAATTGTATATTTTGGGTTAGGTTGTATTCCTTTCAGTTGTTTCCTTTTTTTTGTTGCTATTAAAAAGAACAATTCAAATAATTCTGAACAATATTCACGTTTTCACGTTCAAAAATTGTAGAGAAAATTAGCCCTCGTTTGAATTGCTGCCTCAGCCAAATAAACTTAATCTTGCCCTCCGTAATCCGGATACGCCATTTCATCATACCGTCTCGGAATTATGAAAGCAAATATTTATTTTCAATATCTTTTCCTGAAAGGAAAACTCACCCAAACCTCCTCGCCTTTGAAGTGATTACCTCGAGGAAGTTTTTTTACCATTCGCATAAAAAATATAGGTAAATATGACGTAGACAATTACTTAGAGCGGTGTGCATTACCGAAATGACGTAATAACATAACATAGTGACATAATAACAAAATAGCCATGGTTGACGGTTTTCTATTCAGTGACTGCCGTTTGGGGTCTTGGGGTAGCTAGCACATGAAAGTAGTAAGACAGAAGTTTCGTTCGCCCCTGCATCATCATACCATCATATCATATATATAATGATTTGATGATATCATCATCATCAAACCATTATGTCCCCACCGAGGGACATGGGTCTCTTTCCTGAGGAAGGTATTGGCTAGACTCCACCACGGGGGCCAAGTTAGGATTGGTGCGGGCTTGTAAGACTAGGAGCTGATCTTACTGTGAGAAGTTTTCAAGCTGCCCTAAGGCCTCTGACTCGCCTTAACGACTGCCATCTATCGACGGAAGCCGGCACCAAGTGTTTAACATACTTTGCAAAGACGGAACCGCTTGAAAAAATGCCACTTGCGTTAGTCACAGACGGTCACCCATCCATGCACTGAACGTGCCTTATGTAGCTTAACCTTCGTAATCGTTTAAGATCACTCAGAGATTTTATACTTTTAAGACTGCTTGATACTCGTAGAATATGTTTAAAATTGTAATATGTGACCAATAATAGAAAAGGGTTTTTTTCCAAGAAGGATAATGTTTAACTAATAGGTGAGAAATTGATAGAGCGCGTTAAGCAATAAATTATATAAAATGTAAAAACAATTCAAGAAAAGACTTCTATAACAAAAGTTATTTTTAACACATATCTAACTACCGTGTGTGTCGCGCGATTTTAAAGGTAACCCTGCATGTTGACTAAAATAAGACGATTTATATGTATACAAACTGTGACCTCTCTGCCACAGCGCAAAAGTAAACACTGTTAACTGATTTCTTCGAGCAAAGACGCACAAATCTCACAGGTTGCGCTAAAACTTTCATGTCTGATCAAACTTCTGTCCTTATTTTATCTAATTACGTAAGGGTCCAAGAGGGAAATAATTTATTACAGCTACCTATGGCCAACGAAGGTTTTCTCTATCAATCAAATTAAATCAAAGGGTTTTTTATTCACAACTTGTTGAAATTACATTCAAGGAAAAAGGAAAATTCTACTTTACTTCCCTATTCTTATTTACGTATATTAATCTACTTGCTTTGACCACCAAATTTTCTTACAAGCAGTCTATATAGGCTATCTAGGCTACTTTATAACAAAAAAACACACATATTCAATTAGACTCACGCCATTATCCTGGAACGGAGACAGAGACAAGGATTCACTACTTGATACCTACGATACAGAATTCAATGATTAATTACTACTGGATACGATACATTTTTTTAACAATTGTTATTTATGTAAGATAAGCTATGTACATGTGTAAATGAACTGTAAATATTATGCAAACGTACTACTTGATACGATACAGAATTCAAGGATTCACTACTGGATGCGATACATTTTTTAACAATTGTTATTTATGTAAGATAAGCTGTATAAAACGTTGCTATGCCCTACAGGGTCCATAATGGTACTTATAACAAAATCTACAATATCTTGTGAACAATAAATTTTGGTTACAATAAATTACGATGATGATGATACGGAGAAACATATTTTCCTAAACATTCATGGGATATGCACGCACGACGGATTCAGGAACTTTTATCTTGCCTTCGCTAATACATTTCTTACACAGTCGACTTATGCCTGGATCAGCTGGGTTTCTTCCTTATTCCTCTCAATATGTCAAAACCAACGTTCTTTTACACTATTTTTATTTTTAATGCACTAACCCGTGCTAAGGAACAAATTTAAAAACCTATTTAGAGGCCAAAAATTTCACCCATGCCGGGACTCGAACCCGCAACCTCTGGCTATCCGTACCAGCGCTCTACCAATTGAGCCAATGGGCGACTCACGGCATCAGTGAAACTTCGAACCTCTTTACAATATTCTCTGTATTACGTACATATTATGTATTACGAGTCCCGGCATGGGTGAAATTTTTGGCCTCTAAATAGGTTTTCAACGTTCTTTTGTCAAATCTAGCCACTACATTATCTTACAGTTGTTTTCTAATCAGACTATTGCATACATATCCTGACGCTACTTATAATCAGTACTAATTTATCTTTTTATGGTTCATTTGCGGCTGGTAAAGGTAGGCAGTCACCACATTTCTTGTTGTCTCTTTTAATGCGGAAGAACTTGGTAGCACTTACAATTCCTGTCTACTTCCGCAGATTTCTCAACCAGGATTTCTTTCTTCAGCCTACGTATCTCTTGCCAGCGATTCCGATCATTATAAGTTGTAGGTGACTCTATCTTGGGTGTCTGAATGCATGGCCCAAGGATGCAATCTCTTTTTTTAAGGATGGTATTCCAAAGGTTGCGTTTCTTAACGACACGCTGTAGAACCTCGTCATTGGTATACTTTGTGGTCCAGTTAATTTTAGGCATTCGGCTGCAGCACCACATCTCGAATGAAATCAATCAATCGAAGTATTTTCTTCAAAATTACACAGAAATTGTTACTTATTGAACGTTACAAGTTAAACTAGGTGTCCTTTTCGAAATCTAGATGATTTTGGAGAAAAAATGGACAAAAAACTACAAACTTTAGTTTTTCGTTAATGTATCTAAACGTATGTTATTTGTATATGTTTCCTAGGAGATTCTATAATTGTATACAAAAGAATCGGTCAAATGTAGCACTGTAACTCTATCGACTAAAGTTTCATTATCACAACGTTCATTATCATAACTTGCTACTTTAATTAAGTCGGATTTTCTGTGTTACATTGAATAAAAAAAATCTTAATTTAAATTTGAGTTATCATCCTCTGTGCCAGGCAAGTCAAGCGGCATAGTGACCACGGCACGAGTGACACACGCCACTCCAGCGGCCCTATATGCGCACGCGCCGTCCCGCTACTGGGAGGACGACAGCCGTGTACCACCCTCAGTCCGGAGAGACTGCAAGGACATCGCCATGCAGTTGGTGGAAAATGAGCCAGGGAGGAGTGTCAATGTAATTATAACACATTCAAAATATCTATGCGTCTGAGAAAATGAGCCAGAGAGGAGTATCAATGTACTTTTAACAAGATCAAAATATATGCACTTGACTCCATGACGTAATGTTGGCGCTCTGAACGTGATATGTACATTATTACATCCTATTGATGGCTTTATTTAGTTTTATTCAGCTCTGGTCTATATTTCGACATACCAAAATCTAGCAATAATGTTTATCGAGTTACGTTTCCTAAGTCATTCATCCCAACAAGTCTATAATACTAAGCCTCGATTGTAAATTTGTGAACTAGTATTTAATTATTTTGTTTTTGCACCTATCTCGAAGCTGAATAAAATGAAATATAGAAAGTTTGGAACGTGTGTGCGCGTTGACTTGAAGCGGCAATTAAATTAAGTCGACGCGTTCATGCAAATGTTATTGTGCTACAATTTGTAGCGGTCAAACATAGCGGCCTATCTCTAGTCTTGACGCACCAGGATGAATTTTGTGGAGTTATTTTCTCATCCATAAAACCATTTGTTCTTCATTTACAGATGCAAATCAAGAGAGATTCCTTCAATAAAAGTTTACTCTGTCCATAATCAAATCATTTTGTTTTATTCATAGCAAAAAATAGCTTTACATTATTTGTTTTACAAATGTCGCCAAATTGCCGTGCATTTTGTTGGCGTTGCGTTCTTGTAACTTAAGGTTTCCATTAATAATTGTACAGCTACATTATACTTGATAATGTAATTACTTATATTTTTTTTTGTACACAAAAAAACGTTGCTATTTTATTCAAAGTTACACAGAAATTGTAACTTATTTAACGTTACAAGTAAAATTAGGTGTCTATTTCAAAATCCAGATCACTTTGTTGAAAAAAATGGGCAAAAACTCCAAACTTAGTCTTTCAGAGTCTTTTCGTACTTAATTATTTAATTTCATACATAGGTGATTCTCGGAGGCGGGCGGCGACATTTCCTGCCCAACGTCACTCCGGACCCCGAGCACCCGAACCGTGAAGGTCGCAGGCTGGACGGACGGAACCTCGCCGAAGACTGGGCGCGGGAGAAGAAACGGCGAAGACTTCGGGCCCAGTACATCACCTCTAAAGAGCAACTAGCTAAACTGGATCCGAGATCCGTTGACTACTTATTAGGTAAGTAACCAACATTTTCCTCGTCAAACATTAGACTCCGGGCCTAGTACATCCTTTAAGGAGCAAATAGCTCAGCTAATCCAAAATCTGGCAATTTCGGCCTATCCTAGCTCTCAACTTAACCCTCGGTCTAGATAAAGGTCAAGAGCAAGCTCATTTCCTAAAAAACATCTTTACTATTTATTAGTTAAGTAACCAACATTTATTTTGCCGAATAGTGGGCGCGGAATAAGAAACAGCGAAGGCTCCGGGCCCAGTAAATTACTTGTAAGGAGTAACTAGCTATAATGTGTTCGAGATCCGTAGTTACTTAAAGTTAAGTATCTAACATTTTTCACGCCAAAAATTGGACAAGGCGGAAGAAACGGTGAAGACTCCGGGCCTAGTACATCACCTTTAAGGAGCAACTAGCTAAACTGGCCCCGAGATCCGTTGACTACTTATTAGGTAAATAACCAACATTTTACTCGTCATACATTAGACTCCGAGCCTAGTACATCGCCTTTAAGGAGCAAATAGCTCAGCCAATCCAAAATCTGGCAAACTCGGCCGATCCTAGCTCTCAACATAACCCTCGGGCTAGATAAAGGTCAAGAGTAAGCCCATTTCCTATAAAAAAACGTTGACTACTTATTAGTTATGTAACCAAAATTTACCTTGCCGAATAGTGGGCGCGGAATAAGAAACAGCGAAGACTCTGGGCCCAGTAAATTACTTCTAAGGAGTAAATAGCTATAATGTATTGAAGATCCGTAGTTATTTACATAAAGGTAAGTAACTAAAATTTTTCTCGCCAATAATTGGACAAGAGGGAAGAACGGCGAAGAATCCGGGCCCAGTATATCACCTTTAAAGAGCAACTAGCTAAACTGGACCCGAGATCCGCTGACTACTCATTAGGTAAGTAACTAATATTTTCCGCGTCAAACATTGGACTCCGGGCCTAATACATCGCGTCTGAGAAGCAAATAGCTAAACTTGCAGATGTAGGTACGTCACTTTGAAACCATAGGTACCTGCTCGAACTGGGAATCGATGAGTTACTCGCTTCCGAATCCACTGGTCTACCGCCGACTGAGAAAATAATGTTATTTCGAAATACAATAAGGCTATCTGGATCTGTCAGGATCGTGGCAAATGGCTGTCCCTGGTCTCTGCCTACCCTTCAGGATACAGGCGTGAGGTTATGTATGAAACTATTATGGCTAAGCGGTAAAATTTCTATGTCATCTATTGTTTCGCCCTATGGTACAATCATGTTGCAATTCAAAACGTTGCGTAGAAATAGGTTTCGTACTTTTGATTTTAATGAGACCGTGCTGAACTACGAGCATGTTGCGTCAAAACTTACAGTATTTTCACAGTACAGCATTCGACGTTGATATGTTTGTCCGGTCTGTTTTTTGAAGAGTTAGCGCCAAAATCTGTGTAGTGTGTGCACTAATGTGGTACTATGAACACTTGAACTATACATACGGGAATTTGGCCTGTCGCAAACTCCCAACCCGAGCACTTTCAACGATTCGCCCCTGAACTTTCAACAATTTCCTAAACACATTTATCTACATTTTATTTAACGGAGATGCAACACTGAACAGTTCTGCTCCTGTAAAGTAAATGTAAAGATAATTTATAGCGGTCAGTACAAAGGTTACCTTACATTTGAGAAGTCGTGCAATGCTTGCAAGTACCAATAAATTGCTTCTTAAGTATTGTTGTTTTTGTAAGTTTGTTGGAGCGATGCTACTAGAATATATATTTTATACCAATATACATGTGTACATAATAATATGCTAATCGAACCGTATATTTGTAACTACGTTTTTTTTTGTTTTTCTTGTGTACAATAAAAAATATTTTTATGTTATTTCGTGTTCAACAACTCATCATAAATGTGCATTACAACCAAACGCTTGAGCAAACATGAAATTATATTTCCGAAGTAGGGTTTATAAAACATATCGTAACCTAGCTTAATTAATTGCTGGAAACATAACCAGTGTAAGGTTTTTAAATGCTTGAACAGGCATATCCTTTTAAGCATTTGCCGCAGGGCTGTTTTCCTTTGTTATCCCGCCCCCAACGTTGGCCAAATTTTCATAAGCCGCGAATTCAGCATTATTTTAAAGTAGCAGCCCGTTTAGGGATTCATTCAAGGGATGTAAAGTATAGCTTATTTTGTAATTTTAAGCGAATAACAAAACCCTGTTGTGTAAGTTCTTTGCTAAGGCAATGTCGTCCAGCCTATTATAAAATCGCGTTGAGCACGTTCAGCTTATGAACATTAAAATAATAAACGGAGATACCTTTTAAAACAAACTTGGTCCATATTAAATTCCTTTCGCTAAAATGGCTACTTTTGTGCTTTCACCGTCTGCATGTATAATATTATAGAAAAGTGTTTCGGGAAAACGTACGCAATCGATGCTGGACTCTGCCTAATTAGAGAGACAGATTTAAGCCCCGTTAGTTCCAGCATGTTCGACTGTAATGCGCAGTATTTTGCAGTTGCTAGTTGGTATAAGTAGTACACATCACTGGCGGCTGCCTATTTCACTGTCGCTCCAGTTACATGATTGCGCGTATCGAACAAAAGTCTAGCCCCTGCGGGGCTAACCGTACATTTGAATTACATTTATTGCACACGACTGTTACATTTGAGCGACGAGCTCTGGTCTATCGGGATTGCGACTAAGCAGCACATTATGTCGGGTGTTTCCATTTAGAAATTGATTCGCGACCTAATTACATTTAAGTTTTGCATGCAAAACAAAGAATGCGCACAAACGCTTGAGTTTACTTCTCATAATATCTATTTGATGAATTAAGTTTAAGATGATTTGAGAAAAGAACCTTAGGGCGGCTTTAAAACTTCGGACAGTAAGATCAGCCACTAGTATTGCAAGCCTCCACCAATCTGGAATTGGCCCCCGTGGTGGAGTATGGCCTATACCTTCCTCCGGGAAGAGACCCGTGCCCCTCGGTGGGGACATAATGGGTTGATGAGGATGATGAGAAGAGATGGTCAGAGTGGAGTTTTTTTGCCGCTGCCTTTTTATCCACTACACTACGACCTGAAGGCTTACATTTTATATTGAACTTCAGCGAACGATTTACGATTGAAATAAAATTTATTTAATAGCTTCGTTGTTGACAGGTCGTTTCGACAACATGAAGTTCAACGCGAAGCGCTCGTGGCCTAGTCGAACCGACTAATTGGAGTCAATCACTTGAGTTAAGCAACAACAGTCGTGGTCAGGTGCAGGATGGGTTACCGTCCCGTGACTGCCCCTAATAGCATTTCTCCCGAGTGCTTCCATGCTTCGCCGTTGGTGCTGGATGTAATGGCAGATGTTAAGCCATGTCAGAGACTTTATGGGCGGCTTGATAACTTCTGATAGTAAGGTTCGCCACTGTCTTACAATCCTGCACCAACCCGGACTTGGTCCCCTTGGTGGAGTATGGCCTAGTCTTCCTGCGATGGAAGAAGAGACCTGTGCTCCAGCAGTGCGGATATACAAGAGTTGATATCGATTCAGTAAACGGAATCAACTTCTTTACGATTGAAATAAAATTGATTTGATAGCCTCGTTGTTGGCAGGACTTTTCGAGTACTCACACATGGAGTTTAACGCGGAGCGTGGCTCGGCCACTGGCAGGGACGTGGCTGATGGAGACGACAGTGCGGGCGTCAAGTCTGACGACCCCTCGCTGGCGGACATGACGCGGGCGGCGCTCGCCATCCTGCAGAAAAACGACAAGGGATTCTTCTTGCTTATTGAAGGTAAAGACTAAAAAAAACTGCAAACGTCCCATGCGGACATACTTCGACGAAAAAGGGGAGGTATTAGCAAAGGACAAGATCAATAGTACCCCAAACCGGTATGTTTGCCAGTTCATGGACGTTAATTAAGTGAAAGAGGTTTGGCTAGGTCGTGGCAAGTGGCAATCCCTAGCTTTTGCCTACCTTTCTGTGATACAGGCCATTATAAGCGATCGCAAACTTCTGGCCGGAAACAATCGCAGATAAGTCAGTATTTAAATAAGTATGGCGCCAATAGCGCCGCCGTCAAGACTGATGACCTCTTACTTGCGGACGTGAAAAGAGCAGCACGCTCCATCCTGGAGCGGAACGACAAGGGATTATTTTTGCTAAATGAAAGTAAATTTGATCGAATCAGATTAGTATTCTTTATTTTAAAAACCGCTAGAACAAGCCGAAAACCGAAAGCCGAAGCGCTCGTGGCCTAGGCGGACCGAGTGATTGGAATCAATCACTTGGTTAAGCAACAACAGGCGCGGTCAGGTACAGGATGGGTGAGTGTCCCGCGTGACTACCGCTAGTGGCATTTTTCTGAGCGCTTCCGTGCTTCGCAAGGCACGTTAAGCCGTTGGTGCCGGCTGTCATATAATGGCAGTCATTAAGCCATGTCAGAGGCCTTTCGGGCGGCTTGATAACTTCTGACAGTAAGGCTCGCCACTGTCTTGCAATCCTCCACCAACCCGGACTTAGCCCCCGTGGTGGAGTATGGCCTAACCTTCCTATCCTTTGATCGTCCATTAGCTCTTTAGTTCAAGAAAAAGACCCATTCTCGGGAGCCATTTTTTTTTTCAGACTCTGACTCCATCCCTCGGTTTAACCTCAAGTAGTTAAAAACCGTCCCCTTCCCCCGAAAACGACCTTATTTCGTCTATATAGTACTGTTATTTATTTCTGCAAATTAAGTGGTATTCTCGTGAACAAGTGTTATTCGTCGGTCTGGACGAATCACTAATGTGTTCCATACGTTTGTATATAAGAACGTATGTAATACCTGACGTTTATTGATTGCAATCACTTAACATATAGGTAGCAACTGATGTGCCAGGCTTAAAATTATTTTAGGAAAGATAGGCAGAGTCTAGTTTGTTTCCGCTGCTTTTTTCACACTATACAGTACCGCTAGAAGGCAGCGGCTTACGTGCAACAGAATGTAAATTCTGTACATTGAAATGTCCTATTTTATTTTGATTAAGTATTGATTTTATTTTAATTCAAAAGGATTGAAGATGAAATCTTCTATACATATAATAAATCTATATATTTTGTTTCTATCCGTTATGTGTCTTATGTTTATGTGTTTTAAAAGTTTTTATAATTTAAGATTTATATTGAATACCATGACTTTACGGCTACATTTTATAATTATTGTCTTTATAAATAAAAAACGTTACTTCGAGTATAATTTTGAAATAAGAATCCCATATCCCCACGAATAACGATCTAATTTCGAACTTAATTAATTTGATGCCACGGTTTTTTGTAAAGAGCTAGAGATTGAAGTTTTAAAGCGCGTCGCATCGCATTTTTATAAAAGGAAACCGAACCGTGGAGACCGTATGCCCAAAAGCCAAGTTTAAGCCAGTATTAGTATCGCTTAACGGACTATTTTGTCCTAAATCGCCCAGAGCTATTTTTCGGCGGCTTTAGGCATAATAAATAGGGACAAAAAAAGAAAGAACTCGACCCTTTTTATGAGGACACAAATAAATCGCATGTCATTGCATTATAAGTGTTTAACTTACTGTACGATGGAGAGAAGGGTATTTATTATCTACGTTATTTATGAGTTTTAAAACGGTTCTTTAACAATTAACTGAGAAATATTAAAGTATATTCTACACCATCTTCTTTGTGCTATGTCGCCTTTTTAACTTAATTTCGGAATTACTTTCCTAAATGTTTGTTGAAGAGTTCGACCAGGTTTCGCTCTTATTCGAAGAGCTCAATCATGGTCAGAGGAGACTGAACTCGCGTCGTCGGTTGCTCGTCTCTGACTCAAGTAATCAATCAATTAGTCTGTTCTTGTCTATTGATGGACATAGGCCACTAAATCGACTAAGTGATTCCAGAACTACGTTAAGAATGTGTGTGTAGTGCTTAGGAAAGTAGGTATACCTACTAAAACGTTTCCTTTGTGACAAAATTGGTAAATTCAGCTGAACGAGTCCTATGGAAACTCAACACGTTTCTCTCTTCTTGACACATAATTAAAGATTGAATTACAACCAGCTAGCCCGGCAAAGTTCAGGTCGCCTCGGACAGAATATTTTATTTAGTTCCATTTATTGGGCATGTTTTAGTAATTGTTACGTTATAGAAATATCTCCGCCTCAAGTAGCAGAATTATTATTATTCAGCCATTTGAGGCCATTTCCAACAAATCAATTAGATTTAAATAGCATAACTGACCCAACTTTGTTTCATATTTAACATTTAACGAAAATGTGTACACAATGAGTTACGAGTATGTACAAAAAATGAAAAACTGCCTCGCATGTTAGTGGCAATTATATCGTCCATTCATCCATTCATTCGTTTGTGCGTTCATTAATTATCTGTGAAAGCAAGACTAAAGTATGGCAAATAATAGAGAATATATTATGATTATTGTAGTAGGAAAGGGATCCTTGAGAAGTGCGTGTGGTGGTGTTACTATGTGTTACATGACAGAATACGAGCGCTTCCGTGCTTCGTAGGGAACGTTAAGCCATTGGTGCCGGCAGTCATGTAATGACAGTGGTTAAGCCACGTCATGGGCCTTATGGGTGGCATGATAATTTCTGACAGAGAGGCCCGCCGCTATCTTACAATCCTCCACCAACCCGGACTTGGCCCCCGTGGTGGAGAATGGCCTAACCTTTCAGCGGTGCAAGAAGAGGCCTCCGCTCCAGCAGTGGGGGCATACAAGGGTTGATATCGACATCAAAATACGCAGTGTAAGTAGATTACGCTGTGAGGGTGAAAGAGGATGTTGAGACAAGAATTGAGAAATTAGCCAAGGGCAAGATAAAAAGTACTATCAGCTACAGTTGCCTTTGAACCTTTTTCGCTTGCACCTTGCACGTGACGATATTAGCTGGTCCCGCCCCTGGGCTTTGTTTATATTTTGTCGACCACCAAAACCATTTGTTTTATGAACGAACACTATTTCCCCATGATTTTGGCTGGCAAAGGTTAAAACATCCTTCATGGGGCATTGTATACGTTTCTGTAATAAAATCCCTGAAGATGTATTAAGCTTGCCTGAAACGCGGTTCATAAAAAGTGTAAAGTAAACAATGTGCCAAAAGTAACAAATGTTTATTTAGATGACAATCATGTCTGGAATTAAAGCCAGTAAAATACATGATTTCTATGTTTTATAATAATTATGTAAACTCTGTCAATTAAGGACTTTGAAAAGAAGTTTGTCATTTTTTGTCCATTTTCACCAAAATGTTTGACTTGTGACGTTTATTAAGCCGCAGTTTCTGCACTACTTTGAATACAACCTTTTCATTTTATTTCGTTCCAATACCTGTTTTCTTTACAGTGTTCTGTTCATGTAAATCTATGGAATAGAACACATAGGTGATTTAGGACCCATGATTTGTCGGTTTCGTTCTTGTACCAGTGTACAAAGCAATAAATCTTCCTTCTAGGGGGGAGGATCGACCACGCCCACCATTACAATAATCCCTACCGTGCACTAGACGAGACTTTGGAGCTAGAAACGGCGCTATTGGCCGCTCTAGAGCGAGTTAATCCGACGGAGACTCTGATTGTGGTCACGGCCGACCACGGCCATGTCATGACTTTTGGCGGTCAGGCTACGCCGCGGGGGCATCCGGTGTTTGGTAAGTGAAACAAATCCTCCTAAAGACTTAGGTACAGTCAATGGTAAGCTATCTAGCGGCCCGTAAGTACGCATAAGTTGTAAAATCTTCTTGAGTAAGTTACGATTCTTAACGATAACAGTCTTTATTTATTTTATATATTTCTTTATTCTGTATTAAAAATCTTAATCCGCTTTCCTTGAAACGGAGACTCGTCGACATGTGCATCCTGCCCGTTCTCACTTACGGCTCCCAGACTTGGTCATTGACCGAAGAACAGAAGTCCAAGCTCAAGGTTTGCCAGCGAGCTATGGAGCGTAGCATGTTGAGCGTCAGAAGGATTGACCATATCCGCAACACTACGCTACGCTCAAAAACACGCATAGCTGATGTGGGTGTCCAGACTGCAAGGTTGAAGTGGAGCTGGGCAGGGCATATCAGCAGAATGCACCCGGACAGGTGGGCGAGACTTGCCACCGAGTGGGTGCCATAAGGCGGTCGTCGCAGGAGAGGTAGGCCAAAAAAACGTTGGCGAGACGATCTCGACCGACACATGCCGGAGTGGTCTGAGGTGGCACAAGACAGAAACATCTGGTCTGAGTTGGGGGAGGCCTTTGCCCAGCAGTGGGACACAAACGTAGCTACATAAAAAAAAATCTTAATATAATATTACAAATAGTCATACTATAAACATTATATTAATTACCTAGTTTGAAAATGTACGTACATATCATGAAACTCCTCAGAGTCAGTCTAAATAGTTTGTGTTAAAGGGAAAGTCGTAGGTAAGCGCAGATTATTCTCTGAGGAATGTTTTAGATAAAAAGTTTTTGATACAAATAAGGCCGATAAGCTAGAAAAAGCTAAGACAGTTCTATTAAGAGGTATAGTGATTCAACTACGTATAAGTAACTTCGCACTATTTCTTGGTTACCAGGCTACGATTTGCTAGGGTTCTTATACTTGAATCTTATTAGAAATACCGAATTCATATAAGTATATTGGTGTGATAGCTTTGATACATCGACCGTGGTTGTATTCACAAAAACCTATTCCGAGATGGAAAAAAAAATTGGGCGATTCATATCAAGGAGGGATATAGATTTTTCGCTATGCTGGATTACAAAGTGTTTTTTTCTAATACGAGTATAGTTTTGTTTGTACATCAAGTTCAAAAATAGACAATAAGGTATTGTTAATACAGTTTTATGATCCTATTTCAAAATGCAGTTTATAAGTTTAGAAATGCATCAAATTTCAAAAATGTAATATTTATTCATTCAGATAGATGTATCTGCTTTTTTTATGAAGCGTATAAACGTCTCACTGCAGGGCACAAAGAGAGAGAGAGAAAGAGTAAGGGCTTAACTACCATGCGTGCCCACTGCGGATCAAATCAAACGCTGAGTTAATGAAACACCTCAGACACTCAGGTTTAATCTTGATCTTTTCCTTCACACTTAGTGAGTGGTAATGCTACTGTACTATAACTTCACAAATATACATAACTTATAACTTAATATAAATAGCTGTACTATTTACATGTTTACATACTTTTTGTGGAACAACATTTTGTAACATGGTTAACATTGTGAGCATAGCAACACGTAGGTAACCGCGGTGCGAGCAAGGTGCGGGTGGACGCGCCTTGAGTAAACTTGGCATTTTCATTCACAGGCGCCGACACAGTGGTGTCTGATATCGACGGGCTGCGTTACACGACGCTGCTCTACGGATCGGGACCGGGGCACGCGGAGCCGCGGACGCTACCGCTCAACGGGACCGACACAGCGCCGGCAGATGCCGTGCACGGGGCGGCCGTGCCGCGCCAGTGGGCCACACACGGCGCTGAGGACGTACCCGTGTACGCTTTAGGTGAGGAAATCAATAGTTAGACCATCTTCACCTTTTTTCCATATCAACCTTCTATCACCAACACATTGTAAGCACTTTCTTGTGTGCATTAAACAATTTATAATAATGGGCAGAGAACATAGTGGCACCATAAAATATTCCAAAAAATAGGGAGAGAGAGTGAAAAACTGTCCGTTTAAAAAAATAAAAAGAAAGGGAGATCTGAAATGAACGAAGGTGGAACATCCACACACTATTACTGAGGCTGATGAATTTCCTATAGAGTTTATTTTACTTCTAGGTAAAACCCTGCCCTAACGACAGATAAGTAACGTTCCTAAGTAGGTACGCTTAGGTAAGAAAAACAAGGTCAGGCCATGCGCATTATAGAGTTTTGTAGTTGATCGTCATTGCGTACAAAACCAGAAGGAGGGGTCTTTGATATTGGATTTTATTTTTCTTAACTACCTGTTTTCCACAAGGAATTTACACAAAAGTATTTCTTGTGGAATTATTCACCCGTTTTGCCGGTGTAACCTATATTGATATAAATGCCAAATTTCAGCATTCTGGTAATAATAGTCTTTGATCGACGCCGCGGACAAACAGAGAGAGTGCTACAAATGGATGGACATAGCAAAACTAGAAGGGTTTCTTATTGACTAGGGAACCCTAAAAATCTAGAGTCTTCTAAAACGGCGTCAATGCAAAGCAAAAAAAAACGAAAAAATAATTAATAAGGACAATAAAAGAAAGAGAGTGACAGTTATAGAAAGAGAGCAATGTAACGTGAAACTGCAAAATATCTCCCAGCATTAGGTCTCTGACCTGGAAATACACGAGTTGAAATATTTAATTGCAAGTGTTTCAGTTAATTGTCACTAAATTTGGAGTGCAAAAACTGGAAATCAATAATTTGATTCGTTAACAAGACTTTCATTTTCAGGTCCAATGGCTACGATACTGTTCGCCGGAGTCGTGGAGCAAAGTTACATTCCCCACGCGATCGCCTATGCGGCCTGTCTGGCGCATCAGTCGCGGCGCTGCCAGGAGAAAATAAACTTTACGCAAAGCCCGGTATGCTGAATTTTCAATAAACACGCGTTCAATTAAAAGTTTCCGAACAATTAATGTGAATATTGCATTCTCTACAAAGCAATTAATAACTAATATTTATCCCCTAGTGTCGATGCACAGTGTTATGCTAGGTTGTTTGGTGACATTTTTGTTTTTATTCTATGTTGTTTTCTCAATTATCATAAGTAAATGAGTATTTCAAATAAATATATTCTAATTGTTATTGATTCATTCGTAAGTTTATTTTGAAAAAACTGCAAATTTAGCACTGTATTAGAGAGAGAGAGAGAGACATTTATTTGAAGCCACAAAGATACAATACACATAACACACGTAACGATATTAAAATAATACAGACAAATAAGAAAAAAAAGAATAATTTTTTTATTCCCTTCCTAATGAGGTTTAAGATATTTTTTAAGCCTTAGTAACAATCGAAACGGCAATTGAATTGGCCGTTTATACCGTAACATGCTTGAAAGGAGATCAATTGCTACAAACACTCTCAAAGAAAACTGTCCTTACAATTACTGATGTTTCAGGTCAAGTTACCAACCTGCGTGGCTCCTGAAGTGAGCAGCGTGGCTGTGGGAGATGAAACTAGGAGTGAAGGCACTGCTGGGAGGCGCGTGGTAGTCGCGTCAAGCGTGATGTCCGACGAGCGAGCGACACGGTCTGCCGCGTCCGCTCCGCTTCTCGCGCCGCTCGTTACGCTGCGCCACCTTATATCAATCTTCTTAATACATGTCAGTGTTATATGTTTCGCAATGAAAAGAAACGTGACGTGGCTGAGTTTATAAAACAAGACACATTAGTTAAAAACAAAGAATTATATGTCAATGTAAATAATAGTTTCAAGATGTGAATTAAATTAAAAGAGATTTATTAACTTGTTTCATTTTACAAAAACGTAAAAACTAAGTTCAGTGTTATTAGAGAGAAGGATGGTTTCATGCTGAAAGAAGAACTTAAAGTATACATTTGAACGAAAGGATATTTTGAAAGTCTGATTGAGAGAGAACCGTTTTCCATGAATGAATGAGAAGAAACATTGTGTTGCCAATGTTATAAGTATGGAAGAGATTGTCAAGCCAATGATAATCATGAAATTAGCAAGGCGGTAATAGCTAGCAAGTTACACCGGCTCTTTAAAAGTCCTTGAAGAATAGCACAGCACCCTAAGAACTGTCACACCAGCAAAGAGTCTCAGCAGGTGTGAAAACACGGTATCAGTCTTCTCAGAGTATTGTTGACAAACTTTAAGAAAAAGTTTTGATTGAATAAGCAGATGGAACTGAAGAAAAGTATGGGGCGTTTAAAAAGAGACGAATGGTAGAGTAACTTTAGGCAAAAAATCAAAAGGTTTTCTGTGTTTTAGTCGAGTTGGAGAATGCTTATGATTGGAAGAAGCTAAAAGTCTCTCTATGAAGACTGCAGTATATACGTTATAATTAATGGGGCACATTCTGACTGTTTAAGATCAGCAAGGTTGTGGATGTATATGGATGTGTTATATCTCAGTGGCTGATCTACTAGTTCATGGATATTTAATGCCTGATTGATTTCAATGAGAATGCCTGTCAGAGTACGATGGGCGGGCGTCTTGTCAAATTCATGTTATACGAAGAAGATCACGTTTTGTTCGCTCCGTTAGGCGAAGACCTTAAAGTTGAAACCGCGAGTTGTCTTGCATTACTGTTACCTATCACACAAGTAACAGTAATATATGAGGCATTTAAATGAAAAGAAATGAACATTTATGCAAGTAAGACGAAAGTAATGGTCTTCGAAAAAGATGATTGCAAGATAACGATTAGAGGTAAAAGAGTGGCTCAAGTGGAAGAATTTGTCTATTTGGGTAGCCTGTTTACGAGAGGAGAAAGTGTGAAAGTAATAAAGAAAAAAGAGTAAAAGTAATTACGTAAACAGCGCCTTCCAATTATTTTTGATTATCCGAAACATCTTCAAAAGAACTTGATTAGCCATCCATATTACAGTGTTGCTCACAACACTCATTATGACGTTATAGTTTGATTAGAGAATTTTGTTGACTTAAATAGAATCTTCAAGGAATGTTGCGATGGTCGTGGAGACGATGAAACAAGAAAGTTTGACGAAAGAAATATATCAAATGGATGTGGGTGGAAGACCCGAAAAAGGACGTCCCAGGCAGACAAACTTAGACAGGACAAATAGAAGATAAATTAGCAAAGTGCAAGATAAAAAGTGTGCTAAACCGACGTGCGTGCATGTAACGACTAATGATTTGATGGACCGAAAGAGGTCGCAATCCTTGGACGATGCCTACGCCTCTGGGATATAGACGCGAGTTCATACTATGCATTATGTTATGTTTTCATTTCACCAAATTTGCACGATAAAGTAGGCTTGCCTCTAAGTACTTATCAAAGATCCTGTTCTCAAGCTTTGATGGGACAGGGTTTCACGTGGGTGCCTTGTGGTAAAGTACCCTATTAAATCAGTCTCAGCCTAAACTATTCGGGCAAAGATAAACGAGGCCCGCAAACCACTAAATCCTACACAAGCCTTGAATGTGTGTGTAAAGGCAAGACGTATTTCATAGAAGGATCTAGGATCCTACACAATATAGGTAGAGCCCTTCATTACCATGCCTCCCCTTTCCGGATCCTAAATTGATTAAAGTCAAGCACTTTGCTTACGTCACGCCAAATGTACAGAAACACGTCATAGTAATTAACTAACTCAAGAAAGGTTTTATTCTACTTTATGAAACACGAATAAGAAATTAAAACAATTAAATCAAGAAAAGAACGAATTTTTTTTTTTATTGCCAGATATAAAAAGAACATAAAAGAAAATTAAAACTAATGTGTATATCTAGATACATGCGAGGTATGCAGCAAATACTTTTGAGAGTAACACACATTAAATTGAAGAGTCTGGTAAAAAGTACCACGCTCAGCGTTGTGCCTCTGACAATCGATATCAACCCTTGTATGTCCCCACTGTTGGGGCACAGGTCTCTTCCTGCATCGCAGGAAGGTTAGGCCATACTCCACCACGGGGGCCAAGTCCGGGTTGCTATTATGGGGGTCTCTCTTAAGGGCATCCAGCTGTGTACCAGAAACTGGGTATTAGATCATCGTCGTTGACATTGGTCTTTAATAATCTAGTTAAAGTGGAAATGGGCATGGCATAGGTCAGGCGACAAAACCTTGGTGGACTAAGGCGGTCACAGAGTGGTCGAGGTTGGCTGAACGATCGGCAGAGACACCAGGTTGGTTTATAGGTTTGCATACATTTCAACATAAAGAATTTACTGAATGTTATATTTGCTGAATGTTAGCCGCTGCCTTCGGACTCTACGACTATTTGTAGTGGAGAAAAATGCAGCGGAAAAAAAACCGCATTCTGACCATCTTTTATTTCTGACTGACCTTCTTGACTGCGAAACCTTAAAATAAAATGAACTTGAAGACTTGAAAATAGTAAATTTAATGGAAAAACTTTAGGTTAATAATAACTTAACATGTGTTAGACTTTATATGGCTCACTTTTTTATGTCACAATAAATACTCTGTTGTAGACACGTAGAAAAGAGAACGTACTAAACCGATTTGCGAATGCATCCAACAGAGGATGTTTTTGCTGTTTATATGCCGTTTCCTTTTATTTAGCTTTCCTATTCGAATCAATCGATTTTGAATTGGATTAATATAATTATCGAGGATATCTCTATTTTGTAAACGTTGCTATTCACTAATATTGTTTACTTACATATAGATTTATCTGTGAATGGCGATTTAAAACACATAAATATTAAGACTTCGGCAACCCTGCATCTCAACAACATTTTGAAATGCCAAAATTTTTGATTGCATTGGACTGTTTAGAAAACCGCCACGCAAACATATTTTATTGGCAAGCCTAAATAATTATTTTCTAATTACTGTTAAAAGCATTGTTTAAGAAGCAAAAGTTGTCCTTGAGTGATCCAGGTCAGACATCTCTTGTGATAAGTTTTACTTTGTTCTTGGGTGCCGTAACTCAATGAAAAAACAGAAATCGATGTTTGAAAGTCGAAAGGCATTTAGCGATAGAAATCAAACTCTACAGAAGAACCGTTTAAAGTAAAAAAAAGCGATAAATTCTGTGAAGTACTCGGTATTTGTAATAACGTATTTTCAACGTAGATTTACGTTAACAGAAAATATGAAACCGGTTTTCTTTTAGTCTTGCAATGCTCGCGAGTATTTGGTAGACTAATGTCTAGCGAACGAATGATATTTTATTTAAGAATTGCATTTACATCTAGTTGTGATATCACGAAAGTAGATAAATTTTATTACAATTAACTGAAAATTTAGTGAAATTGTAAACAACATTGTAGGTATCAAGAAAAATATATTTTTCAAGAGAAATATCTCAATATTTTTTTAAAGAATTTAATTTCTAATCACAAATGTCATAACTTAGATAAATTTCTTACTATAAGGCACCACAAAACGAATTTATTTTATTGTGAGATCAATCCCGTTTCCAATAAACATAAATACATAAATCAATTTCTTTTGTTGGTACCTACTCTTAAAATATATCTTTTATATCTGGTCCCTTAAATGCAGAAAAAGTTGCACTAACAGCAGCTTATTGTTACATAATTCGAAAGCCCCTTGATACTTATTAAATAGCTGAAACAAGTGAAAGAAAATGCCAAGTGCAATTTGGAATTGCTAGGGTTCAATTCTATCCTTTTTTCATTGAAATTTCAACACAAGAGTTACGGTTTTCGTTAAGGTGTCTCTGTAAGCCCCGAGATAGACCCTTCTTAATTTTCAAAATTTTTCAAAGTGGAGCCTCTATAGTTTGAAAACTGTTTAGTTTTAGTGTATTATTTCGTATCGTTTAAACGATACGTTTTCAAAATATATACAACATATAATATTTTTTATCAATTTCGTTCATTTACGTAAGAAAACAGAATGTCATCACAAGCTTCATTAAAACTTAAGAGCTTAATTCTAATGATCTTGAGTATGAGACCTTTTCTGAAATAAACAAAATAGCTGTTTCAAACATTTGCTAGAGTTTTTGGAGCTGTTTCAAACATTCGCAGAAAAGTGCGTTATAACGTACCTGTATGTTATACCGTACTTTTCTGCAACATCCGATACGTCTCGTGTCCTCTCTATTGTTCTCTAGCGTTCATGTTCCTTCTATCATCTAAAACAGTTTACTTACACTAAACGTCCGTGATTTGGTTATCTAACTCTGTATATTACGAGTATATATATGCAGACTGTGCTGCGTGCAGGCTTACCGAGACCACAAAGTTTGTTATTTTGAGGTGGAAAGCAGTACAGAGATCGATGCTAACCGAGACGAGCTCAAGACTCAGAAACCTGTTACCAATTATCAGATATCCGTCTCTCTAGCCTAATACGGTTGGGATGTTTTATACAGATTTTTGATATATTTATCACCCATTCGGGGTTAATTTTCCTAGCATGATTTGCTTGTAATATATAAGAGCTTCGCGAATCATTTAGAAATACTATGATTCGTTTGAAAAGAATGTTTTCAAAGGCGCGAAGAATACTTAGGTTTCCAGAAGAGCATTAGTTACACCAGTTATAGACAGTTGCCAGCTCATCAACCTTTACAGACGTACACTAAACAGTTATATTGATAGACTTTGCAAACAAAACGCAAAGGTTGACCTGCTGCCTGCTGTACCTTCAAAGATTTTCTTCACAACGTTAAACTTGGTGATATTTTTTTGACATATGAATAGACATTAATAGGAAAGTGATCGAATATAGCTGGTTTCACATAGGACAATTACTCTAACTGTACAACACTATTGGAGAAGTAATTATACAAAGTTCGCACAACGGCTTTAGTAAAAGTATGAAACTACCAGTCCAATGGCGTAGTTTCGTTTTGGTTATCGTCCAATGTGAAACGGCCATCACGAGTTCCGTTTCTTCATCAGATGGAACCCTGAAAAGCGCCGCAATATTTGCTCGGCAAAAATCTAAAACACCCGCTCGCACTATAAAAACTGAGCGACATCGTCGTTATTTTTCCTAGCGCAAATAACTTAGTAGTGGATGCTAAAGAAAAATGAACCTTTCCTCTTTTGAAAACGCTGGTCCTTTCACAGCAAAATCTAGTTTAGGAGCACGCGTATCTTTCAACAAAAACTCCTATGTGTTGACGATGATTTATGAGGTGAAATTCAACCTGAATTATGTGAACTTCGGTGCCAGTGACAGGTAAAGAAAGTTGGTAACTGATTAACCATTATAGCGTGATTCAGCTCAAGTTTCTAATTTGGTGGTAAGGTTAATTCGAATGTTGTTTGCATGTCGAAGAAAAACTTGTTCTACTGAACATGGCGCACGATATTTATGCCTAACACCAGTTTCTCTTGCGCCAACAGACAGTGAATTTACTGTTAGAAGCTGTCAGTTGTGTTTGTATGCACTTTGAACAGCTGACACCCAAAATAACATTAGTGTAGGAGAACTCTAAACTGTAAAGGAAGACGTCGTGAGCTAACACGCGGCATGATTGGCTGCGCACGTATTGACTTGCCTTTCCTGTGAGCTGGGCTGACTAAGCTGTCAGGATGGTATGGGTGCTGGCAAGTGCACTCCATCTAAAATACAATGTCCTAGGCACAGCAGCGTAAGAGTAGCTCCTTCACCCATCTAGGGTAAGTGAAGATGCCACTGGGCGCTGTATAAATCATCTCATTACGTAGATGCAGAGGCCACAGTTTAGTATACGAGAAACAGGTGGTCAGTAACTCAGCTAATCTGAACTCAAAGGTTTTCATTAACCCAAAAACCACAAAAATAATATGGCACTGTTACGTTTTTGTAGTAAAATAACCAAAAACGTAACTGATAAAGAGCACAAAATATAGAAGGTGCTGCCCACTAAGCTGAAATGCTGTTGGTACCTGTTTTCTTATACCTATCTTAAAAACGTTTCTCTATAGAGCACCGGCCTTCTCTCAGAGAGAGAGAGAGAGTTCCGGCTTAATTACCACGCGTGCCCACCGCGGATTAGCAATTTCAAGCGCTAACATAATTGAACACCTCAGACACTTAGGTATCTTCACGATGTTTTCCTTCACAGTTAGCAAGTGGTATTGCTACTGCTGTGTGGTGTCGGCCTAAGGAATTGCACCAACCCAATTCTTCCCGCGGGTGTCGTAAAAGGCGACTAAGGGACACAAACCGGGGGGTGGGCAGCAGCGCCCCCTGCAGTCCAATTCCACCAAACTGCGATCCCCAACCCGCATGCCCAGCGTGGGGATTATGGGCATTACCCCCCAATGATGGCACAACCTTCCGCTATGGCGCTCATTAGAGGAGGGCTATGTCCAGCAGTGGACTAATATAGCCTGAAGAGGATTGCTACTATACTATTGGCAATCTATATTGATTGGAACTTCACTAATGTACATAACTTAGAAAAAATAGTCCTTGGTACACGCCCGTACTGGGAATCGAACCTGGGTGTCTCGCTTCCGAGTCCATTGTTCTACCCACTGGTTGGTACTTGTATTTTTTTTATGTAGCCCATGTACGTCCCACTGCAAGGTACAGACTTCCTAGAGAGAGTAAGGCAGGCGGATGTGTGTAATGGATGAAGAGTTACAGAATTCGCTCGCCGGGAAAATAGAAGGGGTAAGATGAACGAAAACAGATTTTCACGGTAAAATGTGCAGAGAGGAGAATATTTTATTTCAAGCGTATCGAATGAACTGACATGGAAAAACTATCTGTCACGTCTGACATAATCTTTTCATAAAGAGTTTCATCCTACTTGGACTTCCACATCACTCCCCCGCGGAGACCGCTACAACGGGCGGTAACAATTGGGAAACCTCACAGTTCTTCCCGAGCGGGTCGTAAGGGGTTTTGGTAGAGTTGTTTGCTCATCTTCCCTATTTTTGGGTATGATGGTTGATTCTGTGAATGTATAAGCTGGCTTCAGACGGTCTATGGAGATGGTATTTGTCTTTCCTTTGATGTTGATCTTAAAAGTTTTATCGCCTCTCTCCAGGACTGCGTATGGCCCTGTGTGTAATGGATGAAGAGTTACAGAATTCGCTAGCCAGGAAGATAGAAGGGGTAAGATGGACGAAAACAGACTTCCACAAGAGTATAGGGTTAACTACCACGCTTGCTTATCGTGAATTGGCAATTTCAAGCGCCTAGATATGTAAACGCCTCCAAAGCTCAGTTTAACTTGCAAAGGTTTCCTTTAAAGCTTGCGAGTCACAGAACATAAAAATGTTCTGTGTTGCAAGTGGTATTGTTACCTTTGCGACGGCCTCTGTGGCGCAGCAGTAGCGCATCTGCCTACCATGCAAGAGGTTCCGGGTTCGAACCCCGGCTGGGGACGAAAAAAAAACTCCAGGTCTGGATGTTTACATGTTTGTGATTGTCGTTGTTTCTGGTTTCTATGGGTATCCTAGTGTGGGGCCAGAAGCAATGTATGTGCCTGTATGTAATTGTTACGTTACGTTACGTACCGTTCGTTACGTACCGTTCGTTACGTTACGTTACGTTACGTTACGTTGTGTTATGATACTATAACTTCACAAATGTACGGTACTCAGAACATAGTTTTATACTGATCATTCTATATATTTTTTTTGTGAAATGCGATCTGCGATCTAACGACGGGATCTGGAATAAACAACCTAGTGTTTATTTACGTTGCACGAGCACCGTTACAAAACAGAAGCGTAGTTCACAAATACTAACAAAAGAAATGACAGGGTGATTTTTAGTTAGCAATATTTTCCGGGAATATTCATTTCTTTTCAAAAACAGTAGATATAAGGTATTAACGTTTTGTAAGTAATAATATAATATATTTGCAAATATTTGTGATTTTCGATCTTAAAATTCAAACCGCGAATCCAAAGTAGTAGGTAAGGAAGTTCTGTAACGTTGATACATATTTTCTAATATGTAAAATAAATAGTTAAAGAAAACAATTGAGTTGGCCGGCACCGACCATAAGGTGCACGACAAGCATTTTAGATCTTATTTGTTAATATCTGACCATTAGGTTATGAATGTACTAAGGAATATTGAATAGGACATAATTACGGCCGAAACACATTACCTTTCTTTTGAACTTCACCGCGAGATCGGTATCAACCCATGTATGTCCCCACTGCTGGGGCACGGTTCTCTTCCAACATCGCAAGAAGGTTAGGCCATACTCCACCACGGGGGCCAAGTCCGGGTTGGTGAAGGATTGTAAGGCAGTAGCAGGCCTTACTGTCAGAAGTTATCAAGCCGCCCATAAGCCCACTGACAAGGCTTAACGACTGAAATTACATGACAATCGGTACCAACGGCTCGACGTGCCTTACGTAGCACGGAAGCGCTCGGAAGCCTGCACCTGACCGCGCCTGTTGTTGCTTAACTCAAGTGATTGATTCCAATCACACGGTTCGACTAGGCCACGAGCGCATCCGCAGCTTTGCCGCAATCAGGTGAAACAGGCGAGCAAACAAAAGAAACAAAATATATTAACCAAAATACCGCCCCAAGAAACACCAGACATGCAGGATTCAACGATCCCAGTAGCATTGCCTCTCAACACTGTCCGAGATATATGTTTCATCAAGTATGCCTTAGAATCATTACCACTACTCCTCAGGCGAATAAAAACATTCCCTCATCCCCTCACCCACCGCACCCCATAGCCACCACAACTAGTCGGACGAACAAATAAATTGCATAATTGCTTACATCACAAACATGGAGAAATACAGGGGCTAATGCAATTTGTACAAATCATAGCAAAGATATGTTAGACATATAATTAATATATAAATCATAAAATAAAATAAAAAAAATTGACTTTTGGTCAGATTTGGCAAGTTTAAGCGAATCTCTTCTTCTTGATGGTCGGTACGCTCTTGACGGTCGTGGTTCTCGTGAAGAGTTTATGAGTTTAAAATATAGAAAGAACATTTACATTTGCGGTTGAAAGAGCTATCTCTGTTATCTATCTCTGTCATAACATTGAGCTATATATGTATGTATTTATTTTTATTTTTTGTTCGTTATCCCTTGTATGTCCCCACTGCTGGGGCACGGGTCTCATCCTGCATCGCAGGAAGGTTAGGCCATACTCCACTACGGGGCCAAGTCCGGGTTGGTAGTTTGTAGTTTATTTATTTCTTTCTGTCATAGTTAGGTAGGTTATTCAATATTTATGTAGTATTTTTTTACACGTATATAAACCCGCTTTTACTGCTTCTCCGACTCTCTAAGGTTTGCTGGAAGAAATCTCCTTTAGGGATAAGCTCGCCTTTATACATGTTTTTTCTTATGTAATGTCCTGTTGAATCTTTCGTGTGCAATAAAGTATAATTAATTAAAGACAGAGAATTTACTGCATTGTTGGCCTTGCCGTTAAAGCGCTTGGCTTCTAAGACAGAGGTCGTGGGTTTGATTCAAACCGGGGGTTGCCGTACATTTGTACAAGCGGTCTGGGTGTTTTTATATAGATAGATAGATATTGAGAACGCTTTATTGCACAACCAGAAACAGAATGCAACCATGATTTCTTAAATCTAAGTATGTTATACTATTGGCAGTCTTATCGCTTGGAGCGGTCTCTTTCAGACTACCTTTGGATGAAGTGGATTGCACGGAGAAGATATTTACATATTTGTGACGTCCTTGCCTGGTTACTAGAGTACATTAGATTATTAGATTAGTATATTAGATTGGGACGAGGTCCAGTGTATGTTGTGTGGACGTGATCATTATTAAGGAAAAAAGAATTGCAAGTGATACAAACTTAAGATTTTTGAAACAACATCTTAAGCCCCACCAATTCAAACGAATTGGCTTATTCTTTCGTGTAGCCCTTTAGTAAAGTTATGTTCCAACTAGCTGTGCCCCGCGGGGTCCATATTGGCTCAACTAAAGTATAACTTCCGAAAATGGTCTTACTAACGATTTGTACTCCGAATGATCACTCTTCCGAAAATGAATGTAGGTACCTATATAATGTAAAATTTTAGAATAAAAACAATTCTACCAACAAATATATGATTTCGAATAATAGTGTAAAAAACAGTTATTTTGAGAAAATATCGGAAAACAAATAGTAGTACAATAGATGTTTATTGTTACCGACATTATGAAGTTGGATGATTCGGAATTAATAACATTCGGAACAGAGTATTTATTAATAGTGATTTTTAGTATGAAAAATTGTAGTAATAAAATTTTCGGAGTTACAATAATCGAGGTAGGAATCTTCGGTCAACTTTGGCACACCCGCCCCGCGGTGCTTGCTACCCGCAGCTTATCGATTTTTTAAATGGAAAAACACATTTTGCATCAGTAAAACGTATACTATGTGTTAATCCCGGATGTCAGCTAACACCATACCAAATTTTATTAAAACAAGTAACAAACATACACACTCACACACTTTCGCCTTTATAATATTAGTGTGATGTGATACCATGACACTAGTCATAGAAAAACACGACGTAAAAGGTAAATTTAGATTTCAGAGAAGAGGACAGGCGAGGAGGAGAAGAGGAGGAGGGCCGGCTCCACGTTTACGCTCCAGGAAATTCCAGGGTACCTGCCGCAGCGCCCTGAAATAACACGACGTAAAAGGTAAATTTAGATTTCAGAGAAGAGGACAGGCGAGGAGGAGAAGAGGAGGAGGTCCGGCTCCACGTTTACGCTCCAGGAAATTCCAGGGTACCTGCCGCAGCGCCCTGAAATAACACGACGTAAAAGGTAAATTTAGATTTCAGAGAAGAGGACAGGCGAGGAGGAGAAGAGGAGGAGGGCCGGCTCCACGTTTACGCTCCAGGAAATTCCAGGGTACCTGCCGCAGCGCCCTGACAAGGGTTGGTACGCATGCGTACGTAAACAAAGACTAAGTTTTATTTAAAAACTAGTTAGAACGGCAGTAAAGACATTCTTAGAAAATATTGAAGTGGTTATCATTGTTTATATTTATCATTTTTTGAATTTATAACCGACATCAGCTACTAGTCTTGCGGACTTGGCCCCCGTGGTGGAGTATGACCTATACATTCCTTAGAGAAGAGACCCTTGCCCCTCGGTGGGGACATAACGGGTTGATGATGAATTAATTATAATTTGGCTGTGCGTGACTTTTTTCGTGTTGGAATAGAGGATGATGAGTGCGTAACGACATTTTGATCCTTAATTCAGGTATGTTTTTAATCTTAAATGATACAAATTTAATTGAATATAATTTGTACAGCTGTGCATATCGTATTTACGAGTAAGTATGTGACACTTTGCCATTATTATCAACTTGAGCTTAACTTAATCAGGCAAGTGCCCAAATTATTCCAGGGCTTCAACTGCGTTCGATTGATATCAGCAACAAGCAACCAACCCACCGACTTTCGTAGTCATATCTTAGCGAAATAGGTACATATGCCGGTCGAGTGTGGAAACGAAATCTGACTTTTAACAAATTCTGTCGGAATATACCCCAAAAGCATTCAAATTAAATCAATTTATTTCAACGTAAAGAATTTATATTCTGTTTGATGAATGTCAATGTACAATTTAAAATGTAAGCCGCTGCTTCGCGATGCCTTGTTTCCGATTTCAGTTCCATCTTCAAACTGTCATATCTATTACCTCAATATGTGCCCAGCAAAGTCGGTGGGCACTCGAAATTAGCTCCGAGTCGAGCACGTTACGCCCTCATCAATTATTCGGACCCTGATGTACACTCCACGGCTCCAGGATGATCGCTTCCATTTAATATTCACGCTTATGACACAGGTGATAAGAGCTGCTCGAATGCTCCGTGATGTGGGTAACCGTACGGTACACAGCCTTTGGTGCTAATAGCTTAATGTGTACTTGGAGAGCCCTATTTCCTGAGGACACATATTTTAATATGTCGTAACTTTTCTGTGCGTGACAAGCTTTCAAGGATATTGCTCATGTTTTGGATTTTTTTCAATAAACACAAATATGTTCTTTTCGAGACAGTTAAAATGTTGGTCGCTTGTTTCTCTGCTAATAATCACATAAAAAAATGGTTTTCGTTTTTAAATCACAAGCCCGCTTGAATATTTGAACGTTGTTACTTGACGCTGGCTGACGTAGTTTGATTTCTTGTAAAGCTCTAATCCTTAATGTTAGGTATAATTCTGCATCTAAGCAGGTTTATTTTTAAATATTATTCACGCAAGTGAATTCGCTCGACAACAATAATATAGTATAATGATATTGCTGTTGCTGGGCATTCCTCATAACATTCCTCAGAAATAACTATGTAGTATTTTCTAAGGTTAACACGAGCAGTAGACATAATTAAAACTGTTTTTATACGGATTCATGCTCGTTTATTACATTTTTACAATTTTCCAACGTTTTGGCACTTTTTCAGGTGCCGTGGTCCCGGATGACTGAGGTGACAGGTGTCTTTTAGAAATCATTAACGGTTAGTTTACTACCCTTGGCAAAAATTACAAAAGTTAATTATGAAGTTACGTTCCAAAATAGACAAACCAATTATTTTTTTTATTTTTATATAAAGTCAACAATATTGATTATTAGTAATTGAAGTTAAAATTAAATTTATAAACTAATTACTTCATATGAACTTAAAGATACCGATTATTAATTGAAATTAAATTGATTTTTTATTATTTATTCTACAGTCACACTTCTAACAAGGGGGTCTCATGCACTTAAGCACTGGTTCCCATGCTACCGGTATGTTCCAACCACGATCTCTATTAAAATTTGGATGCCGGCGGATCTCTATTGCCTCACGTATCATTCTAGGGAAGAAACGGTCTTCTCGGGCTAGAACTTTAACTTTATCGAAATGTATAAAGTGGTTGGTACCGCTAAGTGTATGCTCGCTGACTGCAGATCTACCAGAGCGCTTATGTTTCACATCAGCGATATGTTCCTTCACCCGCTCAGCTATGGTACGCTTCGTTTCACCAATGTACGAGGAACCACATTCACAGTCAAACTTGTATACTCCTGCCTCTTGTAAGGGAATCCTGTGCTTGACACTTCGCATGAATTGGTGTATCTTTCTTGGCGGCTGGTAGATGGTTCTGATTGAGGCGCGTTTCAAAATACTCCCAATTTTGTCAGTCACTCCTCTCACGAAAGGCAGGTAGGCTGGAACTCGCTCGACTGTGTCCGGTTTGACACGTCCTCCGCGACGGACACGCGGAACTTGCAGCTTGTTTGCACGAAGTACTCGTTTGACATGCTGGAGTTCCGCAGGTAGATGGTCCTTGTCGCAGATTCGGTGTGCCCTCTGTAACAGAGATTTTCCAACGGTAGACAACTGACACGGATGATGGTGAGACTCACCGTTTAGGTACCTATCAGTGTGGGTCTTTTTCCTATAAACTGTATGTCCTAAGGTTCCATTTGGATTCCTGATGACTAAAACATCTAAGAAAGCTAAAGAACAATCTGCTGCTAACTCCATTGTAAACTGGATCTTGTTGTTTATAGAGTTAAGGTGGTCTAAGAAAGCCGTTATTCCACTAGTAGGTAATATAGCAAAAGTGTCATCGACATATCGCTTATAGAACCTTGGTGGGACGGGAGCAGTTCGCAGGGCTCGCTCCTCGAAGTCTTCCATGAAAATATCGGCTACAACGGGAGAAACAGGGGAACCCATGGCTACCCCGTCTACCTGCATGTAAAACTCACCATTCCAAATAAGTGTATACAAAAGACCAAATACGTCGAACATTTGTTCCTGTCATAAAGATTATTGCCAATTCCGAGACCGTTCAAATATACAAATTATGATGCACTTTCCGGACGATATCCTAAGCAATCTCAAAAAAGGTTGCCATTGTCGTCACAAAAAGGTGTCCTGAAAACTAAATTTACCTTAGGAAATACCCTTTCAAAGTTCTTCGCAAATAAGAGGACCTTGTTTTAAGGTTTCGCAGTAATAAAACGCCACGAGTCCTGACTTAGCAGAGAGAGGGCCCTTTCTGCGGGTTTATGGGCCATAAAGCGTTTCAACAAGCTGTAAGGCTTTCCTCTTCGACGGACATTTATATTAGTTACTCGGAATCAGTTCACGCTGTGTTACGTACTTGGAATACGTATATCTGGTACATATTTCTGTCTTTGTATAGCCAACCTTTTGACTTGATATAACCGTTTGTCCTTTGCACTTTTATATAAACCTATTATTTAAAAAGCTAGTGCGGGAAGGTGCTTCGACAAATAAGATATTTTTGCCGAAAAAAGGAAATCCCAACCGAATCGGCGGAGGACTATCAATGTCGACCCGGCGTGTCACGACGGCCGGCCGTAATGCAAATATAGTATTGTAGCGGAATTGGATGGCCGCCGGCCCTCGGTTTCAATTTTCGCGTCACTGTCCAGCGAATTTGACGAAATTGAACAACAGCAGCACTTGTTTTCCCACGAGGAAAAAATGCAGAGTCCTAAGAGCGCAATGTACCAGGGGCATGAATCTCTAAAAAGCATAGTTATTCAATAGAGTCAAATTAGTCCAGTAATGATCGTTACATTCACACTAACGGTAGTCTTGTAGCCAATCGCATTGAAATGGTATAACCCGTGCTACTTATCTGGGCGCCTCTCGCGATTCGATATTCTTCGTGAGAGATGTCTATTTAATTTGCGCAGGTTATACCCCTGGAATGACATTGTACTGCTATTATTTTGTAGACTACTAAATTGAGGCAAATATCAAACATCATCGTGCTTATTTCATTCTATTTAAAAACTACGTAAATATTAGACTCTTGGGCCTGATCGCAATCAGGATTTCTGAGCCGAATTAGATTGTTACGTATTCGGAAAATTCGGCTTGCTTTTACAACAGATTCAGTCTGCTGGATACGATTCGAAATACGTTACATATTTTTCGAAACGCTGCAAATGCACGTCCGTTGGGGCAAGTAAGAATCTGTTTGAAAATTGATTTGAAAATATTTTCAATTTCACTTCGGGCTTATGGAAATCAGAAGTGGGCACGACCCGGTGGGAATAACGACTCTCGTGCGACGCGCCGGTTTACTCATTGCGATGGAATGGCATTCGCAAGCGATGTGATAAGAATATGATGTCACTTCATATGCGCTGTATATTTCTCACGTACTTTTCTATACGAGATTCATAACTTGTGGTCTTTTTTATTCTTTGCAAATGTGAATTTCATACCCTTTCTCATTTTTACGCCTTCCTACCTAACAACTTTATAAGGCTTATTTCATTTACAATATAATAAGTAACAATAAAGTTATTTTATAAGTTTACAATAGAAGACAGAGTTAATTGTCATGTAAATCAAAATTGATTTTCTTTTTGAAAACCTGTACTACATAATTCATTATTAATTCGTAAATTGACAATGGTAGAAACCTTGTTACGAATGCCGTAGGTCCCATTTTGCCTCGCACATTCTAGTCGGCTAACCGACAAATTAATTTTTGTGTAACTACCTGATCGGGATGTAAAATTGTCAGATCAATAATTAAATTAGATTTAACATATAGGAATTCGACTTAAATTCCCAAAAAACCGAGTATATAGGTGTGTAGTAGAAATCATATAAGTGTACCATATGAAATCAATGTTTTGTGAATGTTTTAAGAGGTGAGCCTAGCCTGTAAACATCATAACCTTATTTTTTCTTGTATACCTATACTGTGTTACAAAATTGTTTAATATATCTGGAAATAAAGAACTTAACAAAAAAAAATCATTATTTTGTACTACTTTTGATCTTCAGGCTCAGCCGTAATTTTTATGTAACGATACGATACTATATCAGCCCCTGTGCATCCCCACTGCTGGGGCACGGGTCTATATCTGCATCGCAGGAAGGTTAGGCCATACTCCACGACGGGGGCCAAGTCCAGGTTGGTGGAGATTGTAAGACAGTGGCGGGCCTTACTGTCAAAAGTTATGAAGCCGCCCATATATTGTATGTATTATCAATTATTATATTTTTTCTTTTTTTTGGGTTCCGTACTGAAACCGCAAAAACGCAACTCTTATAGAATCAATTCGATGCCATCCTTCCGTCCGCTTGGGCTTCTATCTGTCTATCCATACCATTTATCGCGGAAATGCGTAGAGGTATTGAGTTGAAGTTATGAAAAGAAGTATTAAACCGTATACTCCTAGTATACAACCGCTTGCAGTCGTTTAAAAACAAACTTCTCAGTCAAAGTTAACGCAACGAAACAGTTCCGGTCGTTAATCCGTAGAAAAAATACGTATATTTCGACACTATAGGGAATCAAAATTCATAAAATCCATACTTCCCGAGAACTTAGAACAATCAAAGTCGGCAAATAATGTTGTATTATAACACAAATGTAAAAAATACGAAAACTATATATTTGTAAAAAAAATCTTGCAAGTTCGGGATAAGGTCGGAAAAAAACTGCGAGACTGGATTCCTGAGCTAAAATAATATGTAAGTACCCATAAATTTATACGAAACCCTCGGTGCGCGAGTCTGACTCACTCTTGGCCGGTATTTTTATGTCACCGTAATTTTTTCAATACTAATACTAAACTTATTAAATACTAGAAAATATTTAATAATATTTAATACATACTTAATAGATATTAACACAAGTCATACTAGCTACATACTTAAAAATATACTGAAATGCAAGGCAAGAAAGGCTTTTACCCAAACCAATAGAGACATACGACTTTCGCAAGCAATGGAAGATGGTCGCATTCGTCTGCAGCTACGCCACGGCTACGGCGTAGGCGGTCTTTACTACGCAGTAGGTACTCGCCTTTACAAAACAAACTGTGAATAAATTGTCAAAATTGTTTGGAAATCAATGGTCACTTATAAAAAAAACATGTCTCATACCAGAAATGATGTTGAAGAAGAAAAACATTTATTATAGAAACAGTGCACACGCCACAGTAACAAAACAAACTTAAAACATATAACTAAACATGACATTCACAAAAAACAAAAACAAAGAAGAAAAACGAAAGGTCACGGCGTGTCCCTGCTGCTATAAATGGCAACTGACTCAGCAATATGCTGATGGACTAGCCTTCAGCGCAGATTTTCAGTCAGTGCCAGATTCCACCCCACGAGCGTCACAGACTGCAGTGCGAACAATCATGGGCATTACCATATTGAATAAAATACTTATATGTTGTATAGAATAAAACCTAATAGGTATTATATATCAATAGAATACATATTATCTATACAGAATGAAAAAGATAATTAAATAGTTTTGATTAAATGAAAGAATAAGCTACAATAATATACAAATAAAATTATACGCAAATGAATAATTAGCTGTAATTATATTGATAAAAAGATAAATTTTATCAATATAATTACATAATTGATAAGTTGCTGCATCGCAGATGCTTTTTTCGCAATGTTTTATAAATACTTTACTTCAAGAAATACATATCAGAAACATACATAAAAATAAGCTAAAGTTCAAGATTTCATCAAGACAAGAAAGGCATTTTTGCAGACCACCAAAAGCTTGCAGTTGTTAATTTTAATTTTAGCCTCTAAATAGGTTATTTAAATTTTTATTTTATTATCCCTAATGCTTTGACGTAATGTTTACAGGATAGCATTTATAAATTGTAAGCCAAAACATGTTTTGCGGTGAGGTATGTTCAGCTGGCTTGGTTTGTACTACTATGAAGAGATATTACGACATACATTGCATAACCGATTAACTCACTTAAATAGGAGGATTTATTTTCTGATATAGAGCAACCTCTGGAAGCATTATAATCTTATATGAAAGATTTTTAGCCTCCAGAACAAGAAAACTTTTGTGTACTTTTTTACTATGAAATAAACAGTTAAATTTTATTTTTTTTTAACTGATTTTTTTAATTAGCTACGCGAGGTAAATCGTATTTTTCATAATGATGAATTAATTATGAATTTTAGTTTTATGAAACCCAGAAACCCTTTACATTTGTCGTTGCAAAGTCACACTTAACGTAACTGTTAAAAGTGCCCGCATCTCATGTTTCATGACCTGTTGACTGTACCTAATATAATGTATACTAACATATAGGTAGTTCATATTTGTTCCGTGTTTGTGATGAAACGGTGGTAGATGGTGCATGTTTTATTCTACTGAATAATAATAATATATATTCATGGACATATTACGCAGATATCGTTAGCCCTGATTTAATACAATAAATACATGGGCGACCTCTGTGGCGTAGCGGTAGCACATCTACCTACCATGCAAGAGGTCCCGGGTTCGAATCCCGGCTGGGAACAAAAAAAAAAACCTCAGATCTTGGATGTTTACATGTTTGTGATGTCGCTGTTTCTGGAATTTGTTAATTGTGTAGTAGTTGGTTTTATTTATTGCATTTGAATAAGTACCTACGACGTCCAAAATATATGGTATGACTGGTAAAAAGCATTGTTTATTATTGGCGTAAAGGTCGCCTTTGAAGTTACTATAAAGATGGAGTCAGAACAAACCAACAAAATAACAAAATTCATAACAAACAAACAAGAAAAAATATCATTATTTTACAAAATACAAGGTACCTTAGTCAGGCACAGTTTTTTTATTCCTTAGGAGCATGATTTTGAAATATTTTTTTCATTCTATTTGTTCGACATAAGTCAAGCGGGGAGCTGGTTTTGTACCCTTGTGGCCAAGTCACACAACATTAACTATAATAGTAAAGAAATCGCAGTAAGGAACCTTAGAATTGGCACGACTTTGTCTGGATTTCATTACTTTTTAGAGAAAACGAGCAGCTCCATCGAGACTTGGCTAGTTTTTACAGAATGTTTTTGGTGGGATTTCTATTACACGATATCCAATTCTATCAGACAGCAGCCGAGGTAAATTCTAAAAGCTAACAGACTATAAGCGCCTTTGATTATACTCTATTGCACACAAACATTTCACAGGATATTACATAAGAAATAACATATACAAAGGTGAGTTTACCTCTGCAAGAGATAAAAAAGATAAGAGGTGAGATTGCCTTTTGCGTTTCTTTTCGAAGTTTTTGTTCAAAGTTAGCAAAATACAGCTCATAATTGAGATTCAACATCCTGTTCCTCGTAAACCATGTCTTCTTCTTCTTCCGGCTATATTAGTCCACTGCTGGACATAGCCCTCCCCTAATGAGCGCCATAGCGCAAGGTTGTGCCATCATTGGGGGGTAATGCCCATAATCCCCGAGGGCATGCGGGTTGGGGATCGCAGTTTGGTGGAATCGTACTGCAGGAGGCGCTGCTGCCCACCCCCCGGTTTCCCTTAGACGCCTAACTAACTATGTAATGTCTATCAACGCTTATCACTCGGCTAAAGCGCATACAAAGAAAAATTGAACATGCAGCTGTTAAGGTATTATTGTTTTGTCTACGAGAAACCGGTAAAGAGACCGTTGCTCATTGGGCGACCTTAAGAGTTGTTATTAGGTCCATAGTAAGAAAGCAGATCTTGAAGTGTAAATGTATACCTTTACTTAGATTTACACGTTCTTATGAAGCACTTGTTCTAGTCATGCCATAAAAAGTGTTCTCTGTCTAACTGATACTATCCTGCTGTAATACAGTTAATACTAGTACGGCGGGTGGTGGACCTTTTCTTAAATGAAACTATAATAGTTACGGCGTATCTTTGTACCATGTAAATGCTGAACCAGAAAAAAATAATTTTAGTTCATTTCAACTTGGTTGTATCATTCGTAGCTCTAGTGCGCTGTTTCAATTCACTCAGTTACAATTTTCGGCCTGGCTAGCTTGTTCCACATATAACCTAATTGAACGGGTAAAAGCGATGCCTACCGGAGATACATGTACCGAAAATTTGCTTAAAAGTTTGTTGCTGTTATTGCTGTACCCTTTCGTGGTGGAGAGATAAAATGTGACACAGACTCTCAAAATAATTAAGAGATTATATAGTAAATCCATCTTTACATTAACTCCTATTGCTGAATATACAGTTTATTCTAAACAGTGCTTATGTGGCGCAGCGGTAGCGCATCTGACTACCATGCAAAAGGTCCCGGGTTAGATTCCCGGCTGGGGACAAAAAAAACCCCAGGACTTGAATGTTTACACGTTTGTGATGTCGTTGTTTCTGGTTCCCACATCACAGGGTATTCTAGTGTGGAGCCAGAAGCAATGTATGTACCTGTGTGTAAATGTTATGTAATTTAAAAATCTATTTAGAGGCTAAATAGATTTGTAATAGATTGTAAGCACGGGTTAGTGCATTAAAAATAAAAATAGTGTAATAATGTTATGTAATGTTAAATGCACGATGTGACAACCTGAAAGTAGGTGAGCAATTACGGTGTTATGTGCATTTTTTTTCTGTGAATTTATTGATGTATTGCATATTGGTAATCCTTAATAAGTAAAATAATAGTACATTACACAACTAGGGTGGTAATACAAAGAAAGGCCGAGATCGCAGAAGTTTGCGGCCCGAGCTGCAAGCGAGGGACGTAAATATGCGATCGAGAGCTTTCTTTATTACCTCCCGTGTTGTGTACATCTTTTTATGTCTACACTTGGCCAGAAAGCCACTTTAATGCCAGGTGTGGCATAAAATAATTTATTTTACGTGTTTAAAAAGACAGATTAAATAACAAAAAAAAATCTTAACTTTTTTCTAAATATTCTGTACATATTATACTGTAATCATTAAGTTATAAAGTACATAAATGTTTTGACAATGGACACTTGCTTAGCAATATGCCGCAGATCCTGGATCACCGGTTAGCGAAAATTTTTAGCATGAGCCGAGTATAAGATAGAAGAAAAAGTTCTGGGTAAAAAATCATGGATAACTAATTAACGCTAATTTTCAGCCTGAGTCAGGTAAAAGAAAGAACATGTTTTTTCCAGGTATTGACAGTTTTGTACTACGGGCAGAGCGAGTTTTCTAAATCCGAAATTCATACTTTATTATGACAATTTGGGGTAGATCAAGTAACAAAATCTACTTGGAAATCTTTGGGTAAATTGATTTTACAATGTAAATTGAATTGTAATAGTAAACCATTAAGATAGAGACCAGGGACTGCCACTTGCTACGATCCTGCCAGATTTCGTTTTATGAACATACATTAGTTGTTGCATGCACCCATTCCGGTTTCATGTACTTTTATCTTGCCGTTTGCTAAAACATATCCTATTTGATCGAAGTATTTCCACCTGGGATGTCCCTTACCTGCCCTTCTACCCACATTCGCCCAACACTTCTTTTATATCTCATGCCAAACATATTCATTATTATAACCTATATTTTATTTGTCCTAACATTCGTTGTTCTCTAATCAAACTATTGCTTATCCTGCCATTTAAAGTAACACCACATAGACTTCTCAAGGACCCCATGTCTACTACAACAATCTTACTTTCTTAAATTATTACATTAACTAAGTTAGTTCAGACCCTCAGAATTTCAATAAAAATCTAATGAAATACACAAGCCTCGACATCACATTCAGATAATTAAAGGAATATTTTGATAACTTCTTAACGAATCGAAATTGTTTCACAGCGCGGCTGTTGGTGAAATGTGCTTAATTTATTTTCAGCATTTTCTTCATGGTGGAAACAAAGGAAAATATTCGGGACTGTTTGGCATAGTCAACTCAATTAATGCTTCATCCATCATCGCAGGAACTTGGAAATCCTTGACGTTTCTTTTTAGGATTGTTTTTAGCTTACCCCGTGGTTCAGGTTTCTAGAGAAAATTACTTAAAATATTTAAAGCACACATGCAAGACGTATTCACTCGCCTTATAAGCTTGTCTATTTTCTGGTTTATGTCACCTCTTGTGTAAACATTTCGTTTGTTATGCACAATAACTAAATGATGGATAAATTATGTAGTAAGCAAGACTTATTCTTGAAATAAATTTATTTCCTGCCCTACTACAAAGTCCATGTCAAGACATTGAAGTGTCAAACTAGTACAAGTCTCTTTGTGCATCAATTTATATATTTTACAACATTGTCACACTTTACAATTTGGACGTTTAGAGGAATGGAACAATTTACAAATAAAAACAAAGTTTCTTTTATATTATTATTATTAATGCACTAATCCGTGCTAAGGACAATTTAAAAACCTATTTAGAGGCTAAAATCTTTGTACGTAATACAGAGAATATTGTAAAGAGGTTCGAAATGTCACTGATTCCGGTGAGTCGCCCATTAGCTCAGTTGGAAAGAGCGCTCGCACGGATGCGGGTTCGAATGGTTCGCGGGTGGAATTTTTAGCCTCTAAAAAGAGGTCGCGGGTTCGAATGGTTCGCGGGTGGAATTTTTAGCCTCTAAATAGGATTTTTCAAAAGTTTCTTTTAGTCTTCAAGATACACTGGTACGTCTGAAGAGAAACTTATTGCTTTTCAAAACACATAGGGTTCAAATTCAGTATTAGTAGCACAAAAATGTAGTAACTCCAAGGTAGAAAAAATGTAATAGTACATTAAACATACATTTTACAAATAAACTTTCATTTTGAGTTAATGCTGTCATTGAAACTTGGCTCTTAGATTTTTCGGAACATAATATTATGTCTATCTTATTCCATACACAGAAAAAGAACAGCGAAAAAGCCACAAAGAATCCGTATGGTAGCTATTCACAGGAGGGCATTAATCTGTGTTGCGTATTTTGTCAGATAAATAATATAGGTACATGAAAACGCTAGCCGCACTGTTGACTTATACGATAATTTATCTTGTCAAGTTTGTGTCCAATAAATCAGTACGGGACCGTCACATTATCCGGCATTACGGACCAGTGAATGTTGGCCTACTTTTGGACACCATAACCCCTATTGTAATGTGTGTAAAGTCAAACTGGTTTAAATAAACTGAAGCGTTAAACTGGCTCTGTAAAGTGCGACATCGCTTAAACGCGGTTCTGTTATTTTCTATTTGCAATTTTGTTACTTTATGTTATAGCTGTTACTTATTTGGTTTTGTTCAGTCCAAATTGTTGTTTGCAGTCGGACAAACTGTAATTAAAATCTATGCTATTGCTTTGCATAGGTTTATAAATCAGTCTTAGTAATTCACCGTAGGCACTGACTAAATATCAGCGTTGAGGGCTCACTCCGGCAGTACTATGCTGAGTGCTGCCATTTTTGGCAACTTAGACACACTATGAGCGATTTTTTTCTGACTGTTGTGTATTTCGTTTTCTTTGTTGGTGCTGTGGTTCTCATACTGGTACTTATCAGTTTATTTTTTTCAGCGATGCGTCCCGTGTTATCATAAATGTATTTTCTTTCTTCACTCTGATTAATTCTTAATCGTTTTTAAGAGAAATATTTCTGTTATTATAATATATATTATTGTAACAGAAATATTTCTCGTAGCCTATGTACGAGTAGGTCCCTAGAGAGAAAGTATGAGCTTAATCCCCGTGCCCACCGTAGATTTGCAATCTCAAACGCTCCGGCATAATTATCTACGAGTACTTGCTTAGCTATATAAAGTGTTAAAAAAATACTATATATATTCGAGAGTGGGCGGTTCTAATCGTGAACTTGTACTTGTACAAACTTTAATACAGGACAAATATCTAAAATATATCAGTTGTTTCGTACATTTTAATGTCGTATCTGGCAACTTTAGTGGGTATAGAAAAGCTATTATTTTTTGTGATTAATTTTGATGTTTTATCACTCTGTCTCTAGACGTATATGGAGATTTTGTTAGACTCTGTGTTCATAGATTAAGAAAGACATAATAACATTAATTCCCGCCGTTGCCGTTGCCGTGTTCGCGAATAGATTGGTATTTACTTAACACTGGAGTCTACGTGCTTGAAAGCTTGAAATCATCTTCTCTGTTGAAATTCTTGTATGTTTTTAATTTTAATTCCTTCCCAAACAATCCTAGACAGTAAGTTTGATCGGTTGAGGGGACTTTCGATTGATGTAGCTAGAGAGAACTGGTCTAATCGCCCCTGAAATAATCGCCACTGACCCGTTTCAAATATAATTATTAATATTAATTCTAGCCCACTTTATTGTGTATTAAAGTAAGCGACCCTCTTGAACAATAACAATTAGAAACTTTATTCGAGCTTTCGTTATCAAGCCTGCTTATTAACTCCCTGTTGTTTTAAGTACCAGAATATATTCTCAAATGTACACGCTGCAGAAAAATATTGAAATACAAAAATAAGGGCTCGGTATATTTTGATATCGTTCATTGTTTAATTGGCTACCGGTAAACGAAGAGTAAAAAGAAAATAAAAATCTCATGGAAAGCGGCGCACAAATAAACAATAATTGGAACGCCTTTTGTTTTGTTAATTGATGGTTTTGAACTCCATACGCAAAAAGTCAAATATTTTTACGAACTACCAAACATACCCAATTAAGTTTTGAGTCGTTAAGAACTTAACGATCAATATCTATAAATAACCATTTTTGGCTTCCAGCAGACCAGTTTTTTTTACTTACTGTAACCAGTACCTACTCATTAAATAAATGACATAGGTATTACGAAGCTTCACATCATCATCATCCACTTCTTTTTCCAATATCCCCAGTTCAGCCAAAGGTTGTCAAATGAAATCACTTTTAGTTATAGGACCGCCGTCTGTACTCTTAGATTAATAAATATCTGTGTGAATTCTTTTTTATGAACATTATTACTCTACCTCTATCTATATTATCGACTTGGCTCGACTATACATTGGTCGTTAAAAAATATTGGAGGTGTAGAAATTAAATCTTTTGACTCATCGAACGTACCCTGTTTGAGAAATATTTCACTATGAATCACATTTTTATGTTTGTAAAAACGTGAAAACTAACAGGGGAAAAATAGAAGTAAAATAATATGAATAGGAAAACTACGACGGCAAATTAGGCTTTTCAGGTTAACGAGTAAATATTTGACCAACTTATAAAAGAAGACGGCCTCGGTGGCGCAGCGGTTTGGCACGCTGACTGTGCAACCGAAGGTCTCGGGTTCAATCCCCGGCCGGGTCAAACTGGGAAACGAACTTTTCCAGTTTGTCTCGGGTCTTGGATGTTATCTATGTATTTATTGTATTCAATATATCGTCGAGTTAGCACCTATAACACAAGTCATTTAGTTGTACTTACTATAGGGCTAACGAGATCTGTGTAATATGTCCATGAATATTTATTTATTATAATTATTATTATTATTATTAAATGCTTCGTATACATTACGTTGCAAATTACTTTGATGAAATTGGTAGTCGTATAAACCAGTTATTCTAGTAATAGGTATTAAAGTAACATAAAATTAAATTCTGAAATTAATCAAAAAAAACGTGTAGGTACGTAATACAGAGAGTATTGTAAAAAGGATTGAAATTTCACTGATGCCGGTGAGTCGCCCATTAGCTCAGTTGGAAGACCGCTGGCACGGATATCCGGAGGTCGCGGGTTCGAATACGGGCCTAGGTGGAACTTTTAGCCTCTAAATATGTTTTTAGACCACCATCTTCTTTTCACATTCGCACACACAACATTTTTCTCGTATATAGAGAGGGACATTCATCATCGTCAACCCATTATGTCCCCACCGAAGGGCACAAGTCTCTTCCCTAAGGAAGGCATAGGATATAATCCACCACGGAGGCTAAGTCCGAATTGGTCTAGGCTTGCAACACTAGTGGCTGGTCTTACTGTCGGAAGTTTTCAAGCCGCCCTAAAGACTCTGACTTGGCCTTACTGCCATCTATCGGCGACAGCCGGCACCAACTGCTTAACGTGCCTTGCGAAACACAGATCCGCTCTAAAAAATGCCACTGATGATACACCCATCGATGCACTGAACGCGCCGTATGTTGCTTAACCTTCTTGATCGTTTGACATTACTCAGGCAGCCGGAGCTAAGAGCGATTCAGAGAGAGATTAAGAAAGAAATAATAAAGATAAGATTATTCTTCTTCATGTGACGTCTCCTATAGTAGGTTGGCAACCAATTCGGCTATCTTGCTTTTCGAGGTTGCCAATACAAACAAGGAACTGGGACTCTTTTGAAACCACTGTCGCAGGTTGTGTAACCACGATATTTTTGGTCGTCCAGGTTTCCTTCTTCCTGGAATTTTTCCTTGAAGGATAAGTTGAAGGAGACTGTACTTGTCGGTACGCATTATACGTCCCAAATTCTCCAGCTTCCGTTTCTTGATCGCGTTAAGTACTTCTTCTGCCTTCTTTTTCGTTCAAAGATAAGATAGGATACCGATATTCTTTTTTTCTTGCCACGGAGACACAAGAGTATTTCTAAGAAGTTGTTACTGTCTTTTTTTCTTATAATTGTGTTATTTTTTATGTGTGTAATATGTGGTAATTTAAATAAATGTTTTATTCTTTCTTATTGTATAAGCACATATTATTAAACATATACAGATAAAGAGTACAATTTGCGGCCTTACTGCTAAACGCAAGTTCTTCCAGACAACCTTATGACGGAAAGTTGCATTAAATTGCGGGTAGATCGCATTAGGTATTCACATAAACACCCGCACCGGTCGCAAGATCACGTAAATGCAGTCAACGTAAATCGAATCGTAAATCAGTATTGAACCAAACGTCTAGCCAATTTAGGTCAAGTGGGAATAGTTCCTGTTCCGATTCAGTAAGTATTTATTCGTATGCCACGCAAACTTAGGCATAGAATAAAATCAGTAAAAATAAAAACAATCAGGCGATATTACACGGTGAAGGAATGCCATTAAAAAGCGTTGGGCATTGAACATTGAACGACTTCGCCCCTTTACAGGATTCAACCAGATTGAAGCAATAGGCGTGACGAAAGATTTTTAAGTCTTCTTCCATAATGTGGGACACATTATTTACAAATAACGTCGAACCCGACGTCACGCCTAAGTAAACAAATATCAAACGTCAAACGTGTCTATGCGCAGCCATAGAAACAAAATAAAATTTGCGTATTTTGATGTGGTGAAAATTAATTCCAAAGTCTAATGGTGTGCAGTATCTCCATTTAAAAATACATCTATAAAAATACCCAAGGGTTTTTGTTCATGTTCCGAACAAGAAAATATTTATTAGTGATAGATGGTTAAAGCTCGTGATCAAACCTGAGTGACTGAGGTGTTAAAATATCTCAGCGCTTGAAATTGCCAATCCACGGGTTTCCACGCATTTCCACGCGTGGTCATTAACCCCATACTCTCTTTCAGAGAGAAGGGCTTTGCCCTACTCTCTCTCAGAGAGAAGGGCTGTGCCCTCAAGTGAGACGTTTATAGGCCACAAAAAAGTTTTCAAGTGCATTGAAACGTCTAAATACAGTCAATGTCATTGCGCAATTTCGATGCGATTGAAGCAATGCAATTGCAAAGAATATTCAACGGTGTATTATCGCTTTAACTACCGGTTCCTACCAGTTTTTGTCACGTTCAAGGAAGAAGAGACAAAATAAATACGGGCTTTTAAGTTGCCGTAGCGCCCGTGTCTTCGAGTGACATTGAATTAATGGGCTCGATAAATCTCCTAATAGTTTATACCCGCCGAGTGTTTCTAATGAACCCTGCCGAAGACATAAAGAGACAGAGTATTCATTTGTTCACTGAACTACGACCTACTATCGACAACTAACCCACTTTATTCGAACTCTGATTTTGTCAAAACCTTTTATTAATACTTATCTCTTGTATAACGTTCTTCAAATGTAGTTTAAATAGTCTGCGACAAAAGGAAAGCCAAAAACTAATAGTATTGCAGTTGAAAATTATTTTAGAGGAATTGCGTTTTTATAAACGAATATGAATTAGTGATGACAAACTTGGTACAGTAATAAACTTAAGTGCGGCAAACCCAAAACGTATCACAACGTAGAAACATAGAGTGGCACACAATAATTTGCCACGCGTTATTTATGATGTGTCTCTTACGTGATATCATCTACTACAGGACTAATCCTGAAATAAATAAATCAGTCCACCGGCAAATATCCAACGCTTTGTTGTCATACCGTCAAATGTCCATTGCTACCTCAATAAATAAAGCCTGACAGAATCACAAATGTCGACCCATTTTTAAGGTTCTGTAGTCAACAAGGAACCCTTATAATTACGTCATGTCCGTCCATCCGTCTGTCCCCAGCTTATCTCAGAGGCGATTTCTATGTAGCACAGGTATTGTCTCAGAGAGAGAGAGTGTGGGCTTAATTACCACGCGTGCCCACCGGATTGACCATTTCAAGAGCTAAGACATTCAAAGACACCTTAGACATTCATAGGTTCTTAATACAGTAAAATTTAAATTAGGCATTACGACAAAACGGTCAAACACATAAATTGGTGATGATTTTTTATCTACCTGATAATGAGGTGACGTGAATGAAATGTTTGAAAGTTTTTGATGTTTAAAAATATTGTGGCTGTATAAAGCGCATTTTTTTTAAAGTTTGCGTTCCCCATATTAGCAAACGCCTTAGTCAAAGTAGAAAAGTTGACCACTGTTTAATTTACTTAAAATAAAACTTGTTATGACATCGACATGCTAAAAATAAGCATATTTCCTACCGGTATCGAGGGGTAGCGCTGCAATGTTATTTACAGAAACGTGAAAAAATTCAGGACGTTACTGTATAGAATACTATCACAGCCAAGTAGACTTTACATAGTTCTGGACTCATAGTCGACACTGATTAAAGAAAACATCATACACATTCCATTGAAAATTACTTTGATAAAGTAATATTTAATTCAAATAATATCGTAATTTTATGTGACTACTACCTTAACTAGACTATCTAGTAACCTGTATTTATGGTAAATAGGCGTCTGCCTCTTGCAAAAGGCGGAAGACAGAGGGTGGTGATGTCATGTTTATCAAATATTATTAAATCTAGTAGGTACATATGAATCAAAATATACTAATCTCTAACATGCGGCATGCAATTTATGTGTGTCTATGTATGTTTGTGTGTTTGTTTGTTTGTTTGTTTGTTTGTTTGTTTGTTTGTTTGTTTGTTTGTGTCGTATCGGTAGGTTAAATACACTATTGACGGCCAACTACGGAACCCCACCCCGCGCGTAGGTCGACGTACTCTTGGCTGATTTTTTTATTTCGTGTTGATTATTCCTGTCGCGTTTCCGTTATTAATCCGTCACTAAGAAAAGCATAGAGCAGATTTGACGCTCGTGGAAATTTTTATCGTAAGTTTGCTCTCTGCTATGGGTCCTTCTACTTAGTCTCTGTTTCGTACTGCTGGTGATTGTTACTTATTGCGAGTAATGAATTTCAGTCTCGGTAAAAAAGTTCTGAATTAAGTTAATGGATCGATTCCGATTTTAAAAGTCAATTCACTGTGGTATAACTGCATGATTATTTTGGTGGCTTGACGGTACATATACACGTCATTTACTGCAATATTTATATAATAATAATGATGATGACGATATCTTCCACACAACACAATGTCTTGTCCAGGTCCCAAACTAGGATACACTGTGCCAAGGAACTAGGGAAGGACTTCACAAACATGGAAATACAGGGTGTCTCATTCAAATCGGTCAATATGGGAAAGTCTGAAACTATAAGACATACGAAGATCTGTTCTAAGGAACCATGTCATCGATTTTAATAACAAGAAAAACTTTATTCATACATTTTAAAAAACATCTGTACTCCGTTCGGGAATCGAGCCCGGTTGTTTTGATTTCTCCAGGATCATCAGGTTTTAACTTGGCGACAGTCATTGTTAAGTCTACCCTTGCAAACAAAACATAATATTTCCATGGGTCTAAGATATGTGTAATGTGTTTAGTATTTAAGAATTGTTAGTTTAATAGTAGGTAAATAGATGCCGATTGTATTGATTCTATGTTTAATTAATGTTTGTGAAGATTTTATAATGTTTTTAACTTGTTGCATTAATCCTGTAATAATAAGTTATTATGTTAAATATATAAAATAAATAAAGATGCGTGAGCATCTTAGTGTTATCGGGGAAAAGATACTGACGAACTGAGAATCTCCCCTTTTATTTGAAGTCGGTTCTTACTCTAAGTCGAAGAAGTCCTAACTCCTAGTCGAACCGAGTGATTGGTATCAATCACCCGAGTTGAGCAACAACAGGCACGGTCAGGTGCGGGATGGGTGACCGTCCCGTTACTACCGCTAGTGGCATTTTTCCGAGCGCTTCCGTGCTGCGCAAGGCACGTTAAGCCGTGGGTGCCGGCTGTCATGCAATGGCAGTCGTTAAGCCATGTCAGAGGCCTTATGGGCGGCTTGATAACTTCTGACAGTAAGGCCCGTCATTGCCTTACAAACCTCTACCAACCCGGACTTGGCCCCTGTGGTGGAGTATGGCCTAACCTTCTTGCAACGCAGGAAGAGACCCGCGTCCAAGCAGTGGGGGCATACAGGGTTCAAATCGAATTATGAGGTAAGTGGATGTATGTGCCACCGCCACCGCCCATGCGCTGGTGCAGTTCATGCTTAACAGATATTGTTCGTATTTCTTAATGATTCGCGATGCTTATACATAGCTATATATTAAGGTAATTACGTTTTACCTAATAAATAATACTTGGAGACTAGTTCACTACAACACAAGCAATCTTAGTGTTGGAACTAAGGCTTTATGCGATTTCGGTGAAATTGTTCATTTTTTACCAAATAAATATTAAAAAATATATTTAGAGGCTAAAAATTCTACCCATACCGGAACTCGAACTCGCGTTCTCTGGCTAATCGTGCCAGAGGTCGCAAATTCAAGTCCCGGCATGGGTGGAATTTTTAGCCTCTAAATAGGTTTTTAAAATTGTCCTTAGCACGGGTTAGTGCATTAAGGAGAATATAATATAAATTTTAATATAAATTTTTTTTTAAATTTAAGCTTTATAAATAAATTTTAAGCTTTATATATATATATAATATAAATTTTATTATTTAATTTGTTTTCCACCACGATTAGACCTGTTTTATATACATATATAATTTTTCAGATTCTCATTTGATTGCTCTACCAATCAACTGAAACCAACGTCAATAACTCGAAACTTGAAAAAGTACTCTATCGTTATGACATTGAGGTATTATTTGGCTTGCACCGATCTTAAAGTACCTCTGCGGTACTTGACAAAAATAAATTAACGTTATAAATATTAAAATTAAAAACAAGACCATGGTGAAAATCTACGCTGGAGTTGGAGCTCCTAAATTACCATTAATTTTAATACGCATCTATCATCCTTTGTTTATTATTTTCACTGTGGCTGTGCTATACATACCTATCCAAATTTGTATTATTAATAATGTTAATCTTAAAATTGCTTAGTTCAAGATTATATTGAAAATTCATATACGAGTAATTTGAGCAAATGCAAACTTATTTCTACAAACCTACCAGCCTATTTCTTCATAATATTAAATTGACACAAAAAGTTTCCAGACAAATTTAACAATGGAATGCTAAAATAATTTAGATGGAAATATATTTTTTCTGACTGTAATCTTTGTAATCCCTTGGCGCTACAAAAGTTCCAAATGAACTAAGTCAAGATTTTGTTCCAGAACGGAATAATATAATAAAAATTAGGTAATAATCCGACTGGTGAGCATTGAACTAAGCAGGTGGGACTAACCTGGGGCGTTGGTCTATGGTATGGCATGGTTGGGTTAGTGGTATATTTATTTAACTTTTTTATTTTTGTCTTTTTAATGTATTTACGTACGTGTATTACACACACACACACACACACACACACATCTATACACACACAGATACATAAATATTTACAACACAAACACATTACAACAAACACAGGTGCGGAGCCCTCTTTTTGGGCTGCAAAAACGTGGCGTTCAAAAACGATCACCGTCGTATTAAAGTAGGCCCTTACTAAATAATTTATTAAAACAGCCCACTATTTGCCTAGGACTAAATCCAATTAGAGCTGGTCTAACCCCTCAACGCCTCGCCTCACGCGACTTTAGTTTGTGTTCCTAAAGTAGACTTCGGAAAGCCAAAACCGATGGGACCGGGTAATCTCCGAGTGGCCGCGGGTAGGCGGGACCACGTGCAAATATTCCCACGAGCTAACTCCCGGCTAACGTCGACGAAATCTTGACGAAATGCAGCGCTTTTGTTGGTAACACGACACTACTAATATTGGTATAAAAATAAGATCCAGCACGTTTACGTCCCACTGTTATGTAGGGCATGCGCCTTCGTGATCTTGGTTGAAAATTTGTGGGAGATACCTATAGTGACCAAAAATTTAAATTACTCGCGGCATAGAAACCACTCTCAACAAAATAGTGACACATACATCATCATCATCATCAGGCTATACTAAGAGTAGTCTACTGCTGGACATAGCCCTCCCCAATTGAGCTTCACAGTGCCCTGTTTTTAGCTTGCCGCATATTTGCCTGCAGTTTTTCTCATATCGTTATCCAACCTAGATACACACGTACATACCGCCACACATACATAGATAATGCAAACTATGGGTTGGGAAAAAGGTAGGCAAAGAGAACTATGCCCACACAGCCAAGTCTTCCGTAGGTTTTTTTTTTTATATGAAATGAAACGAAAATGAGATGAAATGAAATGAAACCTAACCTAATATTTCAAACAAATCATTAAATGTGATATTGAATCAAATTAGTAGCTTCTTTTTAGAAATATATGTATTTGCATGAATCATAAAACTTCTATGATTTTTTTTAGTAAAAACTTCATGGTTGGTTTTTTTTTAATAGACAATATTTTGACAGTTGGGAAAGAGAACGCACGAGTGCGGGAAAGGTAAAAAAAAAGCACGAGTGTGTAATAGCCCACATCCCGCACGCTATACGTCCCTGCAATACGCCACTTTTTGAGCAACTGTATTAAAACAACTTATAAGTTTTATATGCGATTAGATTTGTTTTACAGTATTCGAATAAACTGACAGATGTTAAAATGATAATAATGTTAAAACGGTATTAAGTAATGGAGTGATTTTAAAAACCTATTTAGAGGCTAAAAATTTTACCCATGCCGGGACTCGAACCCGCGACCTCTGCCTAACCGTGCCAGCGCTCTCCCAATTGAGCTAATGGGCGACTCACCGGCATCAGTGAAATTTCGAACCGCTTTATAATACCCTCTGTATTATGTTTTTAGCCTATAAATAGGTTTTTTTATATTGTCCTTAGCACGGGTTACTGCATTAAAAATTATATAATAATGGGGTGATTTAAAAGTTAGAATTACTTATCTAAAATATTCAACATAGCAGATGTAGAGTTAGTTTTCCTTTTGGCGCATGTTCGTAGTCGCATGTAAACCCGGAATCGTGCCCTAACAGCACTATCAGACTAGAAATTTGTGACCGGTTTAAATGCGATGCAATTACGGAGCGAAGTCACCACAATTGCGCAGCGATTGGGCGGCGAGCACGCCGCGACGACGCTGCGGCGTCGTAGCGGATTCGTGGCGTTTGATCCGCGTTATGGAAAGTCAGTAGCAAGATGGATTGATCTGGAAAAATACTGCTGGCTTTGTTACTTCGAAGACGCAAGAAACGGATACAGCTGATACAAATCTACGTTGAAACTGATAATATAAAACATATAATAATCTCACGCCTGTATCCTCTAGGGGCAGGGAGAGACCAGGGATTGCCACTTGCCACGATCCTGACAGATTAACTGCGCTTCATAATCATTCTAGTTAATCTTATGAGAGTTATATTTAATCTAATGAGGGCACACCAATTTTAAAATAACTTTGTAATTAAAATTACTTGCATTTGTAACGAGGACCTTGCCTTAAAACTAGATTGGATTAACATAGAGCTAATACAGTTTCTTTTTGAGGTCCAGAACCCATAATAGCGAATTATATAAGACTAAAATTAAGTAAAACGCATAGATAAGTCTTTAGACCTAATAACAAACAGCAAAAACGCCCAAATTCAAATTTGGGCTAATGATTGTACAGATTAAGATACGCAGCGCAAAACACTAGTAATGGAAGGCCATTTGTAGTTGTCTCCTTGGTGGTCGCAAACAGTCTAGAACAGACTAGCTAAGAGAAGCATTAAGTAAACAAGGGGACGGGAAACGAATTAAGATTGGCCCAAGGACTGATGTTCTGATGTGCCAAAGCAACTGAATAATTAAATCATAACTAAAGAAGTACATATCGTCAACTGACATAAACTTTGAGCACATTATTTAGCTTTGACTATTAATAAAACGAAACGCTCGTGGCCTAGTCAAACCAAGTGATTGGAATTAATCACTTGGTTAAGCAACAACAGGCGCGGTCAGGTGCAGGATGGGTGACCGTCCCGCAACTACCGCTAGTGGCATTTTTTCCGAGCGCTTCCGCGCTTCGGAAGGCATGTTAATCTGTTGGTGCCGGTTGTCATGTAATGGCAGTCATTAAGCCATGTCAAATGCCTTATAACTTTTGATAGACGCCGGCTTGATAACTTTTGACAGTAAGGCCTGCCACTGTCTTACAATGCTCCACGAACCCGGACTTGGCCCCTGTAGCGGAGTACGGCCGAACCTTCCTGCGACGCAGGAAGAGACCCGTGCCCCAGCAGTGGGGACATACAAGGATTGATACCTTACTTAATTATTACTTGCACAAGCGTAGTGTTCCTACCAATATTTTTATTATTCATGGTTACGTGTTTCTCTATGTGTATTAATGTTGTTCTTTTGAGAAATAAATATAAACACAACATAGCACAAGCTCACGCCTGTATCCCTGTAGGCAGACATCAAGGACTGCCACTTGCCCCGATCCTGACAGATCCCCCTAGCCTCATCAACGCTCTTCAATCGCACGAATAAAACCTTAATGTGATACTGAAATGCTAAGTTCTTAATAGGAGTTTCGGATTTCCACACATATCGCCGCTTAGAAAACAACACCGTATAGTTTAATCTCTTTTCCCTAATTAACAGAAGAGAGGAAACACTCTTCAATTTCGTAAACAGTCCCTACGGTAAAATTGTCCTTAGCACGGGTTGGTGCATTAAAAAAAATATAGTCCCTACGGTGTCTCATACAAAAAATATTGTGCGGCGTTACGATTTCTTGAATAGGCCGCTGATAAGTTTCTGGTATCCTTAAATTTCATAGGTAGACCGATTCGCGTTTTGAATCTGGACAAATTTAATGTCAAAATCGTAAAATTTCGACTTAAACGGTGTCGTTTGCTAAGCGACAACATTATGTGGAATGAATTTACTGACCTGGAAATTCTGAAAAGGGAACTCGGATATCATAGGATGCAACATGAAAAATAAAATGTGCTTTCATACGCGAACGGTTGGACATAAAAGTGTAAAACACCGCCCAGCTCACAAGTTTTGCTTTATGAAGTTTAATCAAAGAACGCCCGCATCCTTTGAGGTAAGGCTTGTGAAGTAACCTGCATAAGAAGTTTCCGGCCAAGCCTCAAAACACACCTAGGGCCTCAATCAGAATAAACATACATGTATGAGTACTGAACAATATTTTAGTAGAATTTTTTAATGGCTTGCGAGGATTATATATTGCGTTATACGTTATATTAAACGGAGAAAAGTACCCGAAACTGGTGTGCGTGCTTGAAACGACTGATAAACGTCGGTGAAGCGAAGTATCTTTCAGGATCTTGGCAAGTGGCAGTCCCTGGTGTTTACCTACAGGCTGCGATACAGCTTGAGGTTATGTTAATATGTTAAGTTTAAAAATCTATTTAGAGGCTAAAAATTTCACCCATGCCGGGATTCGAACCCGCAACCTCTGGATATTCGTGTCAGCGCTCTACCAATTGAGCTCAATTGAGCTCTATCAATTTTTAGCCTCTAAATAGGTTTTTAAATTTGTCCTTAGCACGGGTTAGTGCATTAAAAGTAAAAATAGAATAATATGTTAAGTTGTTTATTAAACGGGTATAATCGTGATTAGACAGATAGATAGAGAACACTTCATTGCATAACCAGCAAAAAGAATACAACCATGATTTCTTAAATCTAAGTAATGTTATACAATTGGTGGTCCTATCGCTAAAAGCGATCACTTTTAGACAACCTATGACGTATGATTACTTACGAGGTTACGTCGGGATTAAGGTTTTAGTTAATTTTCGTCTATAACTCCATAATTTTAGTAGGTAACGACTTGTTAATTCCAAGTAAGTGATAACTTATTCTAAGTAAGTAATAACTTGTCATTGAGTCCCCATCAATCTCCAAAGTAAAGTAAAGTCTGTTTTTACGCTTTCCCAGTCCATAAAAAAGAGGTGGCGCTCACATAAATCAAGTTAGTAATCGACACCACAGCCAGACATCCCCTTCTACAAATGCCTCTGGGAATGGGCAAAAATTCTCCACATTAAGAATTCGGAGACCTCTTTTATGGTATTTTTATTGAGGTCTCAGGATAGGTGTCGGTTTGTAAGGGAAGATGGGACATTAATATTCAGGAGGGACCCACAGGTATTTTGCAGTCACTATCAGAGTCACACAGCCAACCTTTGGCTGGCGAAAGAATTCCCGATTAGGGCACAAATGTATTCTGGGCACAAGACCAAATATAAAGGGCAAGAGGTTCTAATCTTGAAAAATACGACCCTGTCAATTATTACAGGGTCGTATTTTTCAAGATTAGAACCTCTTGCCCTTTATATTTGGTGCCACTTGCAAATGAGAATGCTTACACAAACAATCAACGTGGGCGTTGTGTAGAATTAAGGTTACCATATGAAAGAGTTTTGCATGACAAATATATTTCAACCGGCTCCAGACTTTTCCCTTCATATAAATGAACCTTACCGCCTCTGCCTCGTCAATATGAGCTGAATAATTGTTACAATTCCCCTTAGCGCTTGAGTTAATTGAAACCACAAATTTTAATCAAGGTTTCATCTAAACTATCCAATTAACTGCAGTTTGGATCTCGGCCGCCAATTAGCCCGAGATTTGCTGTTACTACATGGTAAATTATACCGATTATATTGCTTACATTACAATTACGTCTACTGTTCAGGGATACTCGTGTAGCAATAGGCCGTAACAAAGGATGTAAGTAAAAGGAATAAGCGGCTGGCTTAAAAAATAGTACATAAATATGACTGAATCATCCACCCATTATGTCCCCACCGAGGGGCATGGATCTCTTCCCTGAGGATGGTATAGGCTCTACTCCACCACGGGGGCCAAGTCCGGATTGGTTGAGGGTTGCAAGAATATTCTGCTCTTACTGTCTGTTCTTCGGCACCAACTGCTTAAAGTGCCTTGCGAAGCACGGAACCGCTCGGAAAAATTAGTCATAGACGGTCACCCATCCATGCACTGAACGCGCCCTGTGTTGCTAAACCGTCGTGATCGTTTGAGATCACTCAGGCAGCCGGGGCTGCGAGCGATCTATTAAATATGACTGATAAAATTAAAACATCATAGTTTTTACTAGTTGATTTTGGCGTGTGCTGAAATGAAATGAAAAGGTTTTATTCAAAGTAGCGCAGAAACTGCGGCTTACTGAACGTTAGAATTCAAACTAGGTGTCCATTTCAAAATTTAGATCATTTTGGAGAAAAAATGGACAAAAAAACTCCAAACTTAGTCTGCAAAAATCTCCAAACCTAGTGCTTTATAATATAACCTGGGCATACATAATTATAACCTAGGTATCTTTTGAACTAGTTAACCGGCATTTAACAAATAAGCACGTAACATCTTAGACCTCTGTTCGTTTACCATCATTGAAGAAATCATCATCATCGACTGAAGCTTATCTTGGCTATAAAGATTTTTGGACGGTATATGAATTGAGAATTTCACTAAGTACTTAAGTAATGTTGTGTCATGTTATGCTTTTTGCTGAGAAATTTGAAGAGGCAGCACTACAGATAAGCATTTCTTATTCTTCAGGCTACATTAGTCCACTGCTGTACATAGCCCTCCCCTAATGAGCGCCATAGCGCAAGTTGTGCCATCAATTAAGTACATATTTACTTTAAAAAACCTATTTAGAAACTAAAAATTCCACCCATGTCGGGATTCGAACCCCGACTCCGGCTATCCGTGCCAGAGATCGCGGGCTCGAATTCCGACATAGGTGGAATTTTTAGCCCCTAAATAGGTTTTTAAAATTGTCCTTAGCACGGGTTAGTGCATTAAAAATAATATACGAGCGTAACATATTTACTTAAGGAAATTCTCAATTCAGAAACTGTGCTAATATCTTTTAATCTGTGATAATGGCGAATGCACTGTCTATGAGTAAGTTTTCCGTTTGAGTTAAATACCATAAAAGTACCTATCTCAGCGTTTTAAATCTGTCATCCATGCCACTACTAATTTCCGTCATAAGGTTGCCTGAAATAAATTACTTTTAGCAATAAGGCCCCCAAATTTACTTTGTATCTTTACATGTTTATAGTATGTGCTCTGGTGTACAATAAAGAATATTCTTACCTTATCTTACCACTATGTAGATTGTAATACGCTTTATTCCCTTGGCTTGTAACGACGGGGGCGATTAAAAGATCTTGCGGGCAGCGCCTGCTGAGTTACCAGATAACGGGCTCCGCTATTACGTACCCCCGTTATCTGTGGCAGCCGATGCGGCAACTTCACTTCGCCCTGAGTGGTTGCGAGTTGTACGGGATTAGTCCCGCGACAGCCTTTTTGCTGCGCCCATATGTGGGGACTCTTGTGCGATGGAACTTCGGCCTTTTCTTGCTCCAAGCGCCGCGGTTGAATGAAACACCATTGAAATGAAATGATCTAAATTCATCATCAACGCATTATGTCCCCACCGAGGGGCACGGGTCTCTTTCCTGAGGAATAGGCCATACTCCACCACGGGGGCCAATTCCGGATTGAGGGTGATCTAAAATATAAACACAAAATACATTTAGTTTTAATTTAAGTAAACTTAAAAATTTCTAGTTGTCCAACAATTTATTTTACCAATGCACATTTAACACCAATGTGAGATAGAGGTGAAGCGTATTTAACTACACCGTAAATACTATAGATTAATATGTACACTACCTGTTACGAAAATACTCATCGTTATATTCACGACGGACTTGTTTCAATCCAAAACAATCATAACAATTTATTATAGAATACCGAGACTTTATAACCGGGCGTTACGAAGATAATAGCAAGGTTTTTTTTTTTATTTATTAAAGGCTTGCGCAGACGAGCGACTATCCCCCGGGTACTTTTTGTCCGTCGATATTGAGCTCTATAAAATTGTATCGAATAACGTACACGAAGAACTAAAAGTACTCCGTACCCCTCTAGTAGTCTCGTAGTCCCTCTAGTTACCGAGGACATCAAAAGACCGGACTGGACAAAAGTTCGGTGTTTTCTTTTAAAACATCTTTTCCTTTTTAACTTCATGTAAATTACAAGACAATGTAATCTCAGAATATTTCCTTTCATAGCGTACGCTTCACTCAATTTCCGGGGAACAAATGACCGCACACCGTAGGCGTTGAGTCCGCGACAGGTACTCGGAGGACATTTTTTACGATTCAGGTACTTTTGTCCCAACGCAGACAAGGGGCAAAAGTCCCTCGTCTGCGCAGGCCTTAAGGAGTGCTAACAGAATGCATTAGATTTTACAGTAAGATCAATTTATAGGATTTAACACGAGTATGCACCCTATTAACAGGCATCCACAATATTTTCGAACAAGTATTATATCTACTTGTTTGAATAGCATGTACCTATTGGAAATCATGAGAAACTTGACGTCTTTTGGTTGAACATACAATTTAAATTACCATTTAAAGTACTGTTACTTAATAAAATTTAAATAATATAAAATAAACAATAAAGATCTTTACGTAAAAAACAACTAATGACATAAACCGACTCTTTAGCTCATATTACAGTTTTATATTTTACCAAAGATCATTTATACCACTTGAGCTTAACTCACCCCTAATATAATGTGAGAGAGCATCGTTATATGGGAGTGTCTGTGTAATGGTTCCAGGGGCTTTCAATGCGCTAGTCTATATTTTGCGCAAGTAGTCGGTACCGTTGAAATAACAATAACAGCGGTGCAACGAGGAACAATCCATATCACGGAACTGGTTGGTAGCAGATTGTTTTCAAGACTAAAACAATAGGTTTCAACGGCGGAAGGGTATTGTGACTTCATAGACACTGATCAATTAAAAGGGGATACACAAGTTACTACTGTAGTATTTCTTAATGAATCGCGATACTCATACATAGTTATATATTAAACGGGTCAAATCGTGAATATTTATTAGGTAAAACGTAATTACCTTATTTCCCGACGTTGCCGAAATAATAAGGTAATTGCGTACCTAATAAATAATCGCGTTTGACCCGTTTAATTTATAACTAAGTTACTACTGTCGTTTTCTTTCCCGCGAAATCTTAAATTACCGTTTCAAATGCGCAATTGACGTTTTTCCGCAGAAAAATTGTCTTTGAAATTAGTTTACTGTCGCTAGAATACTTTGGAGATTGCTTTGTACTTCTTGGTCAGTTCGGAAACTTGGGTTTTTACTTTCTGTTTCCGCGCCATAAAAGATGTAAATTAGCGTTTCGATTTTTTTGTCCCTTCCCAGTGATTTCGCCCCAAGATTGTCCTTGCATTTATAATAAGAGTTTCAAACAGGGCCGGGATAGAATATTTGATATTATTACACGTTTCTTCCTCGGATACCCCAGGAACGCCTTGCCGATTTACATAAACAATATGCACAACACGGTAGCAACTTCTGTGCGAGAGCTAAGTAAGAACATTTTATTATACGCAAGCCTCACTCCCTCAGTAAACTCTTAATTGACTGTACATTAAATAGGCATTCCATCTAAATACCACAGCATAAGCTGCCTTAACAACCTGATATTGAAAAAATGTAAAAACTTAAACTTTAAAAACCTATTTAGAGTCTAAAATTCCACCTATGCCGGGACTCGAACCCGCGACCACTGGCTAATCGTGCCAGCGCTCTCTCAATTGAGCTAATGAGCGACTAACCGGCATTAGTGAAATTTCAAACCTCTTTACAATACTCTCTGTATTACGTACAGGCAGCAACATCTGGCTGAAGTAATGTGCATCACTTGCAGCCACGGGATGTAAATTTACATCCGTGCTTGCCGCCCAGAGTACCTACTTTGCAGTTAGGTTTTTACATCGGAATGATATCGCTGTAGCCACGTGATTATATTTTTTTGTAATTACCTACTGCAAATTACCAATTCCAAAGAGCCAAAGATCCTCAGTAGCGTGGCTTGGTAGAAGCCTATACAGTCAATTTATTTTTACTTGTCCAATTTAGTAAACAAGATTCTACCCTCAAACTGTGACTTTTTAGTCCAAAACTGCCATATTTAAATAAATGAAGTAACCTGGAACACTCTTTTAGATAACATGCTACCAATTTTATAAATACAGTTCATGATAGTTCATGAATTTGCGAGAAAATGTCCAGTTTAGGCATCTAATCTCCATTTTAAGGTTAGATCTTGTTTACTAAATTGGACAAGTACGAATAAATGGACTGTATACTGAGTCCATAATTAAATCCAACAGTGGACTGACACTGGCTGATGATGATGATGATGATCATTAATAACCACACAAATAAACCTATACACTGTTCAGCGGCTGTGTGGTGTCGGCCTAGAGAATAACACCAACCCAAATTCTTCCCGCGGGTGTCGTAAAAGGCGACTAAGGGATACAAACCGGGGGGTGGGCAGCAGCGCTCCCTGCAGTACAATTCCACCAAACTGCGATCCCTAACCCGCATGCCCAGCGTGGGGATTATGGGCATTACCCCCAAATGATGGCACAACCTTGCGCTCATTAGGGGAGGGCTATATCCAGCAGTGGACTTATGAAGCCTGAAGAAGAAGAAGAAGGGTTCCGTGACGGTTTTGTGTATATAATATTTATTTTGGGAAATTTCTTGAATAAGTAATTTAAAAAAAAAGTTTAATTGCAGATTCACTTACTTAAATATCAGTGATACCGATATGAAATTAATAACGCAAAAGCTGAAAATCGATTATTCAGCACTTTTCAATATCGAAAATATATGTGGTTAAACTCCACTAATTATTTTGCCAAACTCTATCGGTTAATACTTCACAGCATTAACAAGTGGAGGAGAAAAATAAGAAAATGAGTCGAATTACATCAAATTAAGTGCTGCATGCTTAACGAATGCGAGGTCACGTATGTTGCACGCCCCTCCCGTGGTCGCCTTTCGGCCGTCATGGCAACTAAATTTCGCAACCGGTTGTGAAAAAGGAATTTTTATTCTTAGTCGGCAACTAGTTGCGAAAAAAGATTTTTTTCTCTTTATTCGCAACTAGTTGCCAACAAAGAATACTTTGTCCGCTATGGCAACTGAGTGTCTCAACCAGTTGTGTAAAAGGATTTTATATTCTTTCTTGGCAACTGGTTGCGACAGAGTTAATAGGAAGTTTTATTCATTTGTTGACAATCTTTGCGGTCAATCCGTATATAAATCCTATTACTAGAATTCCTGGCCAGAGTTATTTTTAAATAAACTTATAGATCAGTGTTTGTTATATTATTGTATTAGACGCGGACTACATTACTACATGGTTGCGTAAGAAGAAAATAGATTTTTCTACTGCAAGTATCGTTTTTGAAAAATTCCTTGTTGGCAACTAGTTGCGTATAAATTAAAAAAAATCTTTATTCGCAACAAGTGGCCGACAAATAATAAAAAATCCTTTTTCACAACCGGTTGTGAAGGCGTGGTCGCGGCCAATCCAAGCGTAAAGTTCAAACACAGGAAAAGATATAGGAAATCATAGGAAATGTACAGCCTTGTTACTGGGGCAGTATTCATTTAAGAGTTCCATACTTACGTACATACATACATGCATACATACATACATACATACATACATACATACATACATACATACATACATACATACATACATACATACATACATACATACATACATACATACATACATACATACATACATACATACATACATACATACATACATACATACATACATACATACATACATACATACATACATACATACATACATACATACATACATACATACATACATACATACATACATACATACATACATACATACATACATACATACATACATACATACATACATACATACATACATACATACATACATACATACATACATACATACATAACAGTCATACTGACTCAATCTAAAAAAGCGACCTTGAGTTTTTTTTTTTGGTAATTTTGTAAGTCTTAGTATTCTTACAGCTAACGAGAGTTAGGTCTCTATTAAAATAGGCTTATCAAATTTATTTTGTACATTTTCAAAAGTTCAGAGGACACTTTTGGTTGACTTTAGAAGTGCTTAAAAATCCGATGACATAGGTACGTAAACTATTATTGTAAGCTTGTCTTAAGAGAACATAACTCCGAATATTTTATCTCATATATTGACTAATTCTTCTTCAGTATAAAGGCGTCACTTATGAGCCATTTTATACCACGTGACTAAGATTATTTTTCCATAGATTACATTACGAAAACTATCGGTTGCAGAGAAAAATCTGTATCACCAATATACATTTTTTGATATGATTTCTCCAGTATCCTGATCAGATTTGTATCCAGTAAGCATTGATTTTATTGTATATAAAACATTTCTTCTTTTTACTTTTACTTTTCAGTAAGATCGAAATATGTTTTCCTTGCATGTTGTCCACGTCATTATCTTGAACCAAAAGTCTACGCCGTAGCTGCTGAGTTACGAGTGCTACGCCGTTGGCGTAGTGCTACGATTATTAATTATAGATGAGTAAATTTATTACCCGATGTTTAATTTGCATTGGTATCACAGAGTGTGTTACATATCCGTCCTATTGAACGCTTCAAACAGGTGACAAATTTAATTGAAACTTTAAATTATATTTAGAAGATCAAATCTTTTTTGCACTGAAATCATTCTGACTCAGTTTAGTTCCATCGTGCACATATTACTCACACAACAGTGCATGCTCATTAACTCGCATGTAAGTCACATCGCTTTTACGTAAAACATCTTCATTATTAACTAGAAGTGACAGGTGCGGCGCCGCGTCTCTTCCACAGAACCTACTTACAGCGCAATAAGGCATAAATTGAGAGCAGCTCACACAACTTCGTCACAGGCTTGCATGCAACACGCTCGTTGTACATAATCTCCTTACTTATAAGCGCATATGCCGCTAAGCGTCAGCGTGTAACCGCAGAGGCTTTACGTGAGCTGTACTATTTCCTAAAGAGCTGTGTTCACCTTAACTCTGGCCCCGTAGCGGTATATAGGCTCGACTGCATCGTGGGACCCCTGGCACAGAATAGAGTACAATAAAATATGGAAGGACAACTGTTTACGACTTTGACTTTATATTGAAAAATCTCACAGAAAAGATGGTATGAATTAAATATATCGACAAGTACGTGATGGCTTTTTGAGGAATAAAATAGATTATGCTCGAATTAAACTGGATTTAATTTCACACACGATTCGCTGGTAACCATTGAGAGACAAGAGAGAAGATGACGTCACAAAATCCTCAAGAGTGAAAGCTGATGTTTACGAATGTAGCTTTAACTCTAACAGTACGTACCAACAAAGAACAATCTCAAATAAAATCGCCTGTGAAACCTCACACAAGCAGGAAATATCTACTTTAATTTACACAAATTTTCTAAGTCGGGGTGTATTTTTAAGTTCGTGATGTCGGTCTGGTTACCATAGTATAGGGTTTAAATTTCACAACTCTAGCTTTGGCCCCGTAGAGCTAAGATGTTGTAGTATATAATTATTTAAACATAACACAACGATTGCCCTGGTCTATAACGATGATAGCCTGTGCTATGGTCACCAGGTTTAGGATATCACAATTCTGACAATTACGCCCAGACTGAGGTCATTTGAAGAAATGCACTGTGGCATTGAAATGTGAATAGTAACGCCTGATTCCATACGATAAATGTACGGTGGCTTTTAGTGTGAATAAAACACACGACCTCAAGCATGGTAATCAGACGCTATACCGTCGGACCAACGAAGCAGTATCCTAGTTTTGGAGGATAAGTGATTGCAATGCAATGGATCTATCTCTCGAATGTGTCGTGTCTATAATGACTTGAGCAATGACTTTGACATTAGATAGATAGAGAACACTTTATTGTACATAAAAAAGGAAATTACACAGACATTACCAACTAAACATTCTATGATTTCGATAAATTGGGATATCCAAAGCTGTATAGTTAATTTGTCATTGAGTTTATGTTAGACATCATTATCAAGACATCAGTTAATTTACGGTGTAAACTTAATTTATATAAATGCTGTGCTTACCTATAAGTCTTATACATACACGTAATTTCATCTTCTTGTAACTTTTTTGTACTATGTATGTATTCTGTTAATGTGCCTAATAAAACAAAATAAAAAGCTGTGTCAATTTTTGTAATAGACAATTTCGATGGAAGTTTGTTCGACAAAGGGATGAGCGATCCTTCTCTTAAGCACACTCTACGTAGCTGCCCAGACAAATTGCCCTGCCTGGCACGAGATTATGCGGGGATGTTTCGGGGACGTATTGCCGGGTATCCCTCACCGGGGGCCCTGAGCGATGCGACGCTTCGACAGCTCATTCAATTATCGCTTCTGATGCAAACGGTGTAAATTTTCTGAAAGTTCCGGGTTTTCCCCTTTTTCCTCGATTTGCCTACTTGATGAACGTTGGATGAGGATCAAAATTAGAAACTAGTGTTATTAATGATTTAAACTTATGACACACATAAATACAGAGTTAAAGTTCCGGCAGGCGAAGAAATGTCCTAGTATAGAACAAAACCAACTTATCCTAAATTGCCTAAAAGTTTTATTTCTAGATTAACTTGAAAAAAGGAATACGAGTAAAAACCAAAACAAGATTGTTCCAAACATGCTACCGCCTCATCTTCACCTGCGGGCTAGATAGAGGTCAAGAGTAAACCCATTCCTTATACACAAATGCCAAAAAGTATGCAACCTTCTTGCTACTTGAAACTTATTATTTTTCTATAGGTCGTCTTTAGTTTTTCTTCCTGTAAAAATATTTGCGCGAGCAATACGCTATTGTAAAAAAAAACACTGACTCAGTAGTATCAGTGTTATTTTTCTACAATTTCCAATAGGAAAGTTGTCGTATTTAGTCTGCGAGGATTTGCAAAAGATATAAATCTCCTCAATATATATACTCTTGAAAGCCAAAATGTAGTAATCAACAGATTTTGAACAGGAGAGCTGTTTGAAGTTAAGAATTTGCGAAAAAAAAATAAACAAAGATAATTTAATTAAACTTGTAATTGCTCACCTAAAAAGTACACAATAGATCATATCAAATTTTTTTACTTTCGGAGATAGCGTCGGTTACACTTACGACAACCTTGACTTTCAGCAAGAAGAAATGATATATTTCACCAAAAAGCAAAAACGGCACAAGTCAATCATTTATCTAAGGGAGTTTAGGAAAAAACTGTTAATGAAAAAATTTAGCACTATACAATGTAAAGAAAAATATAGTTATCGACACAACGATAGAGTATATACAGAAAAAGAAGATATCGTAAAATAAAGAAAACGCGTCGTTTTAATACGTTCGTGTGAGAGGTCAAATTGAAGGTTTCATTACATCATTACATAATTTAAGCATAGAACAGTGTTACTGCTATACGACTTAAGTTACAGAATTCTAAAAGCTGCAGGATGTACTATAATTACGTTGAAAGGGGATTTCAAATGAAGGAAAAAATGTAAAATATAGTGTCAAGTAATTAAGTCTGTTAATCACTGGTTGATCTCCGCGTTATCACGTCCAATTGTTGATAGTCGTGGGTTCCCACTGGGGGACGCCGTACATTTGTATAAACATCCGTAGTCTGATTTCCTTGCCTCGTTATCAAGGTATCCTAATTTATGACTAGGACAAGTGATCGTGTTGTGTGCAATTATTATATTTATTTTACTCGCGAGCGCTTGTTCTAATCGCGGCTTAGAAGAAAAAAAATCTCCCTTTTCGTCTCAACTACATCTGATTGGATCAGATTTGATTAATAAGTCGTTTGCACACCATATATTAAAATGTTCTTGAAAAATCTTGAATTACTACGAGTAAGTTATATACCACTGGTGGTCTTATCGCTAAGACTGATCACTTCCAGACAACCTTGGGATGGGTAGGACTTAAAGATGAAGAGAGTAGGTAGATATACAGTAATGATTTGCTTCATTTTTTTACGGACGCGATCCAAATGCCCTCGTCAATCGCCTTTGAATCGCATTTTACGGTCGCTGTGGGCGACGGCTCTGACCAAGAGTGTAATTTTTCTGATATCTTTCTTTCTTCCATAATTTTCTATTCATTATAAGCGCAGCCTTAGGAGGTGAAAATTCTCCAATTCAACTGTCACGAATCAAATAACTCTGAAATCGTTTTATTTTAGTTCGTAATTGAATTACCTTTTTGAGATTACCACCAAACTAACCCATTAACTTCGAAAATTGTAACTATTTGACTTTGAATAACAATATTAAATCCAACTGCACGGTTTCCGATTATAAGCGGATGCAAGTGTAAAATACAGGAGTATCCGCTAATTAGGCGGAGCCGGTACGGAGCGGATTAATTAGTGCGAGGGCATTAGAGAGAAAGAGATAGAGAACACTTTATTGTACATAAAAAAGGAAAAGGCATTATGTAAAAGTGTTCCACAAACATTTTTTGTTCAAGATAGGTACACTTTTACTCTATCCAAAGGTTGTCTGGAAGAGATCGCTCTTAGCGATAAGACCGCCAATTGTATAACATTACTTAGATTTAAGAATCATGGTTGTAATATTTTTCTGGTTGTGCAATAAAGTGTTCTCTATCTATCTATCATTCATTTTTTCTGATTGTAGATTAGTGTCCTCTATGTTTCTATCGAATTATAGAACCTAGAGGAGTAACCAAATAAATGCATTCTAGTGCTGGGTTGAGACCACAGAACAGAGGAAATAAAGGAATAATTCTCATTGTTCTATCGTGACTCTATGTTCAATACTCTAGTTCCAGATTCTCGTAAACCCTCCCGTTTTTGGCCAAAACTTGTATTTTTTTGGTCGACCATGTTATATATAACAGTGTGAAGAAACATGCACTTTGTGGAACACTGATCTTGGGCACATACTGCGCAGCAGCCCCTTGAGACCGCATACACTTCGTTGCATGCAATAACTGCCAACCACGGACGTGCCCTACTCGTGAACAAGGTTGGGTTTTCTTTTAATTGTGCCGAAGTAAAAATTGTTATCTACCATCCATGTATGATAAGTTATCATACATGGATGGTAGATAACCATTTTTGCTTTGATAACTAAGGCCCTAAATAACGAGCACTGGCGCCCTTGTTCGAGTTTTATAAAAGGAAGATGAATGTACTGACCTCCATGGTGTCCACTTATGCCAAGAACCTCTGGGGATAGCTTTTCAAACTCCAGCATCGTGCACCTTACAAGTCAAAAGTCACAACATTTAATGTTGTGACTTTTGACTTATGAATTAATTTAATTGTTAAATGTCGGTTTATCCCCACAAACCGCGTGACTCATGTCGTCGTTTCCAGACAGGATTGTGAAATAGAATTGTATTTTCTTATATTAACTAACCTAGTCAAAATCTTTTCAAGTTGTGCCAAAATGTGTAAATTGTATTATTCATCCCAATAATGTTATAGCATAAGTTTCATAAAAAAATATCTATAACGATTTCATAGAAATTCAGCTTAAAAAAAATTTTTACGAATGTGTTTCAATGCAGATAATCTAGTACCGTTTTTAATTCAGGAACGTCTACTCAAACACATTTTTTGAGTTTGACCGCCCTATATTGCCCAAACAAGTCAGCCATCATATTTTTAAATAATCAACGACTCTGAGGTCTTGACAACAAGGGAAAAGAAGAACGCTGAAAAAAATATTGGCCATACTCGACCACAGGGGACAAGTCCGGATCGGTGGAGGATTGTAAAACAGTGGCAGGTCTTACTATCAGTAGTTATCAAGCCACCCATAAGACCTTTCACATGGGTTAACGACTGCCTTTACATGACAGCCGGCATCAACTGCTTAACGTGCCCTGCATATTACGGATGAGCTCAGAAAAAATGCCACTGGCGGTAGTCATGAAATGGTCACCCATCCAGCACCTGACCGCTCCTATTGTCAATTAACTCTAGCGATTGATTCTAATATCTCGGTTTCACTAGGCCACGAGCAGTTCTCTTAAACGCACGCGCGCTTAAACAATACCACGGTACAAAGAGGCTATTCATAGCATAGATTGCACGAAATATTACTTTTTCTATTAAAGTTTCAAAATAGTAAACCTCTACTCCCCATTATCAACTATGCTGAGGTATGTAAATGTAAGAACGTTGCTTTGCCTAGAAATCTCGCCTAAAAAAACACTCAACATAATGCATCCGATACATCTTCCGACTGCATAAGTATGGCCACGTCTCTCGGTTTTGTTTCGAGCTCAAATGGCACAGCAAAATTCTTTTCCGCAGGGATGCTTATATTCTGTCCACTCTCAACTGTTTTCTGAAAAACGTTTGCTCTCCTTTATATCATTGAGACCGCTTTGATTTTCTCCAAACGGACGGTCACTTTGTTAGACTACGCCAGAAGCCGGGTTATGTTTTTCGAGTGTACATACACGTACATACGTGAAATATCAAAACTATTTACTTATACACTTCTGGACACATCTATTGGCCCACCTTGCATTTTCAGTTTCATTTAGTCCTAGCTAAAAATTTATATTAGTTTGAACAATAAGCTTTTAAGCAGTTTTGAACCAGGTTTATGTAAAATGTATGTTTAAAACTGCATCAATAGTTTTTGTTCAGTCTAGCAATCACATCTAAGTAGGGTCCATCGAAACCTAAACTCTAAGGTGGGCCTGAGTGTATTAACATTTTATTTTGCGCATTTGGGTCTTTAGGTTTTTTGTTAATCGAAAGGTCTAAAGAATAAATTCTAGTAACTTTAAAATTTGTACAAGTGGCCCCAGTCTGGGTGTATTTTCATGTTTGTGACGTCCTTGTCTGGTTACCGAGGTATCCTAGTTAGGGAACAGATCAAGTGTTTGTGATATGTGGACATTATTATTATAGTTGAGGACTAAACCTAGATGCTTTGTTCCAGGATATTACTTAATAAATTGGACTATCAAGGCACGAGACTCTGGCGAAATGAAGCAACAGAAATTAAGGCTACTTTCTAATTTCGATTCAATTTAGTGATTCTCAAGTACAAATGGTTTCAGTCTGGGTGTGCTTACATGTTTGTTATGCCCTGACCTGGCTACCATAGATCTAGAACTAGGATATGTTAGAAAATTAAAATCCTTTTACGTTGACTTCGCATCTTTGTTTTCCGGCCTAGCCCAATAGGATATCCTAGTTTCGGAGTCATCGTCAGGCTATACTAGTCCATTGCTGGACATAGCCCTCCCCTAATGAGCGCCGTAGCGCCCTGTCTTCAGCTTGCCGCATCCAGCATCTGCCTGCAGTTTTTCGCAGATCGTCATCCCACCTAGTCGGAGGGCGTCCTACACTACGTTTGCCGAGTCGCGGTCTCCACTCAAGGACACGTTTGCTCCAACGGTTGTCGGTTCTTCGCGAGATATGGCCAGCCCACTGCCACTTCAGCTTGCTGATTCTCTGAGCTATGTCTATAACTTTGGTTCTCTGTCGGATGCATTCGTTACGAATCCTATCCTTCAGAGAAACTCCCAGCATAGCTCTCTCCATAGCTCGCTGAGCGACTTTGAACTGGTGGACCAACCCTTTCGTGAGTGTCCATGTCTCGGCTCCGTAGGTAGTTTGGGAGTAGGATAAGCGATTATGTTATGTTGATTTTTTTAAAAATTTAGTGGTATTTGGCACTTTTTTTTTCGATATATACTAAAACAAATTAATGGCATTATAGATTCGGGCATCAATGAGGTACTTTATAGTGCAATGAGTTTAAAGCTTTTCAAACATTCATAGCGATAGAAATTATATTGTTGTTGGACATAGGTATTTTTATTATAACAAAATGTTCTGTATACATTTTTTACAGTATCAAGTAGCATTATTCATGTTAGATCCATTAGTTTTTAAGAGCCTTTAATTCGGTCAAAAAACAGTATGATTTGACAGCACATTAATGAGCAACCTTAATGGTTACTTATTAAATTACATAACATCCATGGTAGAAGGTATCATAAAGGTGTGGCGAGCACATGTCAACTCTACGCACTCATTATGCGCGCACTACAAACTTCAACATTCTTGCATCGCACAATCAAAGTGTTTCAATGACATACCATAAATATAACGTCCGACTAACAATAGTGAAAGTGAAATGTCTTTATTGCCAAAAAAAAATTAAACAAGGTACAATAACTGAGAAAATGTCTTAAGAACTAATTTTGGCAAAAGGCCTTATGCTCAGCTTAAAGTCGCCAGGGAACATGCTCCACTCCCGACGCTGATTTTCAGCATAAAAGTTGTCGGACCGGCCGTCCCCAGGCATACGATCTGCCTGGCGGGAAATTTCCCTTTATAGTGGAAGAGCACGATCACCCGCTCTTCCCTATAACGGAATTAATGTATAGTCTAATATATAACAATCTAGTAAACAAGTTGCTATCGAACTTTTTCGAGATGACTTCATTAATTTTTATGTTTTTATTTTTGTTTATTCGGTAGGTCTGAGAAAACGTCGTAGACTAATTAATATGGCAAAATAACATTTGCGGGGTCATCTAGTTTACACGTAATATTTAAGCTTGTTAACAAAATGATGATGATGATGCCCTCCTCATCGTGAGCCGACGACGGCGACCTCATATTATTATGTTGTGGGACTTCTTTTATTCATTCATTCTTTAGGTCATGTTTTATTCACAAAATATTAACCAACTGTTACAATACTACAGCCCTAACAATACCCATAATAGTCCAGCAAAGATAGTAAATATCAAGATTGGACTGAGACACAATACAAGGTGTCCGTACTGTATTGTATTCAAGTTCCTCTAGGAGATCGCCTTCAATGCAACGCAATCACACTGAGCGACCTCAATGGGTCATTGAAAATCTGTTCATTCTTTGAAACCAACTATCATTATTTCTATCAAAGTTGGTACTTACTTAGGTATTGGTACGTTGCATAACCACAGACAATTACAGACACACACCTCCTAAAGTAACTAAGTGTCAAGACAGCATTTGTCCTCCAATAATAGAAATGAAATGAAAAGGTTTTATTCAAAGTAGCGCAGAAACTGCTGCTTAACGAACGTTACAAGTCAAACTAGGTGTCCATTTCAAAATCGAGATCATTTTGGAGAAAAAAGTCTCCAAACTTAGTCTTTTCAAAGCCCTAATTAACAGAGTTTACATAATTTATACAAAAATAGCTCTTATGTAGCGAGACATGAGTATGGCAAAAAATCTTAAGAGTAGGATTAATGCAGTAGAAATAAGCTGTTACTTTGAATGATAGGATACGCAATAGTTTGATTAGAGAACGTTGAGGGCTGAAAAATAGATATAGTGACTAGAATTGAGAAAGGAATGTTACGTTACTTTGGAAATATGGAAAGGATGACGGAAGACAGATTAACAAAGATATATATCTAGTGAATGTGAGTAGAAGGGCCGGTAAGCGACGTCCCAGGAGGACATAATTCAACCAAAAATCACCCGAAACCTACCTGCGTACCCGTAAGAAACGACTGATTCTGGAGTGATCAAGTGAAAGAGATCTGTCAGGATCGTGGCTAACGGGAGACCCTCGTCTCTGCCTACCACTCAGGGATACAGGTGAGAGTTCATATCATAACTCTAAGCTATTCCTTAGTCCATTATTTCATAATTCCATTAATATTTTATGAATGCCGTCAAAGGCAAGTTTGCAGCGTAAACATAGCATGCTATGCTATGATATGACATGCTATGTTTACGGTGCAAACTTGCCTTTGACGGCATTCATAAAATACTAATGGAATTTCAAGCAAAAACTTGTTTTTTGCGACTGAATAAAACTTTAGCGTCTTGTCCTAAGCCAGAACCGTAGAGTAATAAGATACAGAAATATAAAGGACCGTTTTTATTCTTATTTCTCCTCTTTTTTATCAGACACTTGAATCGATGTTGAGTATATTTTTATTGTTTCGAAAATACATCAGTACAGAGATGTACAAATAATATAAGTCACCTACTTTAGAAAACCTGTATGGTAAGCAATTAAAACCTTTTTTGTTAAATAATGCTGCTTCCATTATCTAATAAATGTATTAGGGGTTAAAGTATGAAATTGCCGTTTTATTGCAATAGGTTCTTTGAATTGACATAGAATCTTCATGGTTTGAGGTTTTCGAATGAAACTTTTTTCAAATGGTTTCTATGATGTTCTTTTTTTAAAAAATGTGAAACATTTGAATATCGACTTTCAATTGTTTTTGTTCTTCAATTTAGACAAGAAAGATGGATACTGCGAAAATTCGAGTGATTTTTGAATACGAGTTCCGACGCGGAACTAACGCGGCAGAAACAGCCCGCAATATCAATGCTGCGTTTGGAGAAGGGTCTACTAATGAACGCACCGTGCGATTTTGGTTTAAACGCTTTCGTGATGGAAATTTTGACTTAAAGAACAAGCCACGAGGAAAATCGCCCACACAGGTGAATAACGATGAATTAAGAGAGATAGTGGAAGCCGATCCTAGTCAAACTACCCAGGAATTAGCGGCATGGTTTAACGGCATTAGAAGACCCCTCTCCAAACGCAGCATTGATATTGCGGGCTGTTTCTGCCGCGTTAGTTCCGCGTCGGAACTCGTATTCAAAAATCACTCGAATTTTCGCAGTATCCATCTTTCTCGCCTAAATTGGATAACAAAAACAATTGAAAGTCGATATTCAAATGTTTCACATTTTTTAAAAAAAGAACATCATAGAAACCATTTGAAAAAAGTTTCATTCGAAAACCTCAAACCATGAAGATTCTATGTCAATTCAAAGAACCTATTGTAATAAAACGGCAATTTCATACTTTAACCCCCATTATTGTTAGTGTCTAATAAAGAAACAAAATAACAGAAATCATAAATTCGATCGATATCGATATCAACCATTGTATGTCCCTACTGCTGAGGCGCGGGTCTTTTCCTGCATGGCAGGAAGGTTAGGCCATACTTCACCACAGGGGCCAAATCCGGGTTGGTTAAATGATAAATTAAATCGTGACAAAAATATAATTACTTACCTTAGGGCTATAATTACTTAAAAACTACAGAAAGAATTACTTTAGTTGACAGTAATTTAAATTAGAAATGTAATAAAGAAACATCAATAACAATAATTCTTATTACATAGGTACTTATTACAATCCTATGCTATTGAATCTAGCGGTAGACCAGACTATTAAGAAATGCAATTGTCATGTTTTGCAAAAGTTATTATAAAAGAAGATATGATTTTTGAATGAATGAATGAACGAACGAACGAACGAACGAACGAACGAACGAACGAACGAACGAACGAATGAATGAATGAATAACCATTTACTGCCAAGAACAAACAATATCTTACAATATAGCTTATAATATACTTAATTACTTTTATCAGCTTATAATTTTAAACAAGTACTAAAGTAAGCAAGAGCTTAGCAAAAGGACTGGACGCTCAGCGTATGCTGCGGGATGCTAGGCATCCTACAGCGCTGATTTTCAGCGGAGTCAGATCTTACAAATAATAGTGTACTGGATTAAAGGTAGATAATAGGTAGAACAATAGAATAATTCGTAATTATTATTTGTTATTATCATCGCCATCAGCCATATGACGCCCAATGCAGGGCAAATGGCTCCCTCGTGGTTTTCCAAGCTTCACTGTCTTGTGCCGCCCGCATCCAGCGACTGCTCGTTATTCATTCTTACTCTCCCATTAATTATTATAAAAAACAATAATATCATGATAGTGGCCAAACGCTTAAAATTGCCAATCCGTGGTTGCCGCGCATGGTAATTAAGCCCTTACGATATACGAGGATTTTTTATTCCTGCAAGTGAAATGCATTCATCGAGTCACGCACGCTCTTGAAGCTGTCACCTACTACAAGTGGAACGTGAGGTGAGCATATTTCCACGCTTGAGCACGAATAGTGCCTGACCCCGCACTCGCTTAGCAGCAACCAGAGGCCTATTTCATGTACAGGTCATAGCTCACTATGTACATTTTATTTATTTTGCGAAGGTTTACACGAAAGGAAGGCCATCAATCCAGTCGGTCTCTTGCCCATCGGCTTCCAGAATCTTCCGGATGCCTCTTCGTATGGACCATAGTGGACAATTGTCACATAGTCTGTGGACAAGTCACATAGTAATGTGGCACATAGTCTGCACTTCTACCATCTCAAGGGAAGGGCTGAAATTCAGCGCTGGGACTACGCATGCAGTCACGGCAATAAAGTTGAGCTCGTTTCTTTTTACCTGAAACGTTTGAATGAAAGAGAACTTATATTATTGTTGCAAAATTTGTGGTTAATAAATTATTTTCACTTTCACTCTCCGCATCCAGAAGTGGGGTCTCTGTACATTGCAAAGTTGATTAACAAGTAGGAAGACTCGGCGACACATTGAGCAAGGAATTTTCTTAATTGACAATGACTATGAAGCGCTCGTGGCCTAGTCGAACCGGGTGATTGGAATCAATCACTTGAGTAAGCAACAACAGGCGCGGTCAGGTGCAGGATGGGTGACCGTCCCGTGACTACCACTAGTGGCATTTTTTCGAGCGCTTCCGTGCTTCGCAAACGTTAAGCCGTTGGTGCCGGCTGTCATGTGATGGCAGTCGTTAAGCGATGTCAGAGGCCTTATGGGCGGCTTGATAACTTCTGACAGTAAAGCCCGCCACTGCCTTACAATTCTCCATCAATTCGGACTTGGCCCCCATGGTGGAGTATGGCCTAACCTTCCTGTAATGCGGGAAGAGACCCGGGCCCCAGCAGTGGGGACATACAAGGGTCGATATCGATATCGAATATGACTACTCATATCCGATATCGATATACTTGTGCCGATTTAAATAAAACTAGGTACTACTAGTTTTATTTAAATCGGCACGCCTCTGTACATGTTATTTCTTATGTCATGGCCAATTTCCGCTTGTAGACTAGAAGAATTCGAATTCTAGATCGATTAAAGTCCTAGGTTATTTATTGATCCTTGGTTCTAGACTATAGGTTCTAAAAATTGCTGTCATAGTGGCTAAGAATTACAATGTGTACTTTTTGGAAAAAAGACGTATTATAAAACACGTGATAATGATTTGTTCCATTGGTGGCGCCTTAACAGGGTAAAGCACTTACCAGATGAACGATCAAAAAAGTGATAAATATAATAGATAAATAGCAAAGAAGGATTGGAAAAACATGCTATATATTTTCTTGAGCAGACCGAGTGGAATTTCCGTAATATCCTGGTGCCTTGACTATGGCGGATGGCGGAGAAAAAGAGAAATATAACATTCGCGTACAAAAGAATAAAGCGAACAGCTAGATGGCGAGTCTTACGAAGAAAACCGCTACTTATTGCTGCATTACTTATTTAAGTTTTTGCCGTACTTCTACAACTGTTTCTCTAGAATACAATAAAAAAGTTGGGACCAAATTAAAATTATCTTCCCTTCTCAGGTGAAGTTAAAGAGAAAGGCTTAAAGTACTTAATTTAAATATGCAACAAACTTAAGGTCATAACTTCTTTTTCTTCTGGTCTCTATTTACTATCGGCTAATTATTCCGTACGCTATATTCTAATGAGTGATAAGTTTTATGTAATGTTTTATGTAATAATAACATTAAAATGTAAAAATTACTTTGCTCATTTCCGCCAAAAATCCCACAAGCACCATGCGGTTAGTCGCCCTTCCACTTTTTCAAGCAGAAGCAAGACAAAAACACACCACCACCGACCACAATACTTGTGTGAGAAAATACGCGACGCGTTTCGCCTCTAACACGCGGCATCTTAAGGCCCACAAGTGCAAGTGACCATCACCGTAAAAATGGTCCGTATTTTAGGCTATACAGAAACCGGATGTTTTTCATAGTACAGAAATACTATGAAAAACATCCGGTTTCTCGTAAACTAAATATCAGGTAATCGAGTTTTAACAGCTGTCAGTTGTCTTTTTTTGTGCACTTTTGCCAACAGACAGCTCTTGCAGTAGATTAACATATTGTTAATGAGCGAGAAACCAGAGGTAAGTATCTCAAATATGAGATTGGCAAGAGATTTAATGTGCCACGTTTACTTAGCCCGCATCCCTCACGTTAGATAGGGAATTTATCACAAAAGACACTCGTGCAAATCGCTTAAATTTTCTTCAGAGCACGCACACTAAATGATTCTCAAACACGATATTCAAAAAATGTCTACATAGGTACAGTCTGTTAGCTTTTAGAATATACCGCGGCTACTATCGGATAGAATCGGATATATTCGTGTAATAGAAATATCGGAACTAATATGACACTTAAAACAAACTTATGAAGAAAAGATTTATACAGAGCAGGCAGTAGTATTACACTCGTGTGCTTTCGGCGAAAACCGAAGCCTACTCTAGAGCCCGAGGTATATTCTAATAGATAACAGACGTATAATATAGGTATCCTAGGGCCGTAGAGACCGCAAGGATAGCGTGATGAGGAAAAGGCCTATGACCAGCAGTGGGCAGAGATGGGGTGATAATGATGATGATAAGGACCTTTTATAGAAGATATAATATTAAGCTTACCTGGAACGCGGTTTGTAGAATTTGTTAAGTACACTTTCTGCCAAAAGGGCTACTATAACATAAAGGATTATTTAAATGACAAATGGACACAAACCGGGGGGTGGGCAGCAGCCCCCCCTGCAGTACAATTCCACCAAACTGCAATCCCCACCCCGCATGCCCAGCGTGGGGATTATGGGCATTACCCCCCAATGATGGCACAACCTTGCGCTATGGCGCTCAGTAGGGGAGGGTTATGTCCAGCAGTAGACTAGCATATCCTGAAAAAGAAGAAATGACAATAATGTCTGGAATTAAAACTGGAATAAAAACTGGAACAATGCATGTGTTCTATGTTTGAAAATAACTATGTAAACTCTGTTAATCAGGGTCTTCGAAAAGACAAAGTTTGGGGTTTTTTTGTCCATTTTTTCTCCAAAATTATCTAGATTTTTAAATGGACACCTAGTTTGAATTCTAACGTTCATTAAGCCGCAGTTTATGCGCTACCTTTTCATTTCATTTCATTTTAATAATGCTTGAAATCGAACTGATCTCGAACAATTAATTTGTTCTAACATTGTTATTTCCTATTCTTGTGTAAAAATAAATTGATATCGACCCCTGTATGTCCCCAATGCTGGGGAAACGGTCTCTTTCTGCATCGCAGGAAGGTTAGGCCATACTCCACCACGGGGGCCAAGTCGGGGTTGGTGGAGGATTGTAAGACAGTGGCGGGCCTCGCCGTCGATACCGAGCCTGATGCCTGAGGCCCATAGGGCCTCTGACATGGCCTAACGACTGTCAGGTAATGACGGCTTAGCGTGCCTTGCAAAGCACGGAAACGCTCGGAAAAATACCACTATACCCGAAAAATACCCGTTGCTTAACACAAGTGATTGATTCCAATCACTCGGTTGGACTTGGCCACGAGCGCTTCACTAGGCCACGAGCGCTTCCTAGTCTAATTCTAGTTATTCTCTGTATAATATTATTCTGCAGTAGTACATATAAATGCAAACGTAATGTTTCAGCAAATGGTCTATATTTGAGCCCTCTAGAGCCTCGTTTATCGTAATGCACGCTGCATTTCAAACAAGATCGGGAGGCTGTCTGTATAATGTTAATATTGCATCTATCGGATATGTGGTAATGCGGCCAAATGGAAATGGTTGGTTCATATGCTCATACGATCTTGACCGTAACTGCCTTGTTTATAAAAATAAAATTCCACTAAAACACTCCAGGGCGTTGTATTTATTATGTAGCTACATCTTTTCCCTGTGAAATCTCCACCATAGACTTTAGTCAGCGTTTTTGGAGTAATTAAATGAAATGTGTTTTTATAATTAAGGCCGTAAGCCTTTAAGGTAACGGAGAGTTCAACAAATCAATTTTATTTTAAGGAACCTCACGTAGGTAAAGATTTTTTTTTATTGATTTACTTCGTCTTCTTCACAATCTTTAACCATTTTAATACTAGTACTAGGTAACAATAAAATAAATGTTATAGCACAGTCAAGAGTGAACTGACTCTATACTCTGTATTTGGTCACATTGCGTGTGACTATGCAACTCATTGCAAAGGTCAATTAGTTGTCCCTTGTACTTCATTTCATAAACTTTTATCTTTAGCAGCAATTTTTTTAAGTAGAACAGTTTGACACTTAACAGTCACGCCTGATGGTAAACGATGACGGAGTATAAGATGTTACGTGCGTATTGTCTCTAGTTTTAAAGATACCCAAGCTATTAAACAACGTATTAAAATAAAACTGCCTCGCTGGTCTAGCCGTTAAGGAGCTTGGATCCCAAAACAGAGGTCGTAGGTTCGATTGTAAAGCCGGATCCAGGAACCAGCGCCAAAACCTGTGTGTGTGAGTGCTTGCGTTTGTGTGTGCTTGCGTGTGTGTGTGACTGTGTCTATGTGTGTGTGTAAATATAGTCCATACCTACAGCTCGCGTTGTTATTGTTATTGGACAAAACATCAACCCTTACATTCAGTGTACTTGGTTACGTTACGAGTCACCCAGCGACTAAAATCGATCGACTGTGCTTACTATAAAAAGTTCAAAGCTTGTCTGAATACGCCAAGTCTCCAATTCAAATTGCCTAAGAAATTAATATCTAATTCTTTTCTCAATGGTTGTCTTTGAAATTTAGGGACACTTTCCCGAAATATTAATCTTTGAAACAAATTTTTTGTTAAGCCTCCTGACATTGCTAAAGCTAATGACCACTGCATTGAGGTGATTTGCCAACAACTTCAGCGAAGAATAGAAACCTCCGCATACAACGGTGTCGATTTGATATTTTTTTTCCGTCTCGGTTTTTTCATCACCGAGTCTTTGATTTAGAATTATCCTAAACATTGAACAAAGGTAACATGCATAGCAACTTTCTATTTGTTATGCGTTGGACTATTTACTTAGGTAGCATTGAAAAAACAGTACTCAAAATGAATGTTTTCTCTGTACCAAACCACCACTTTGTCGATTCGTTTACTGTACTTGAAATATCATTATTTGTGAGTACTTTATCCTTTTGCAGGGCTAAATAAATTAATTAAGTACTTGTTTGCGTCGTTTGCCAAGTGGAGCGTCTTTGCACAAGTTTCTTTGAGTGTCTTAGTGGGACTTCCTTCCGATGCACTAGATTACTCCTTTGCGGCGAAGTTGTTTCCACAGAACAGCACAGTGGATAGATTAGTTGGCTTACATTGCTTAGGTTTTGAGTTCGAAACCCAACTTGAATATCGACTGCATCGTTGATCTAACGGTATCACGTCTTATTGCCATGCTCTATTCCCACTGGTGGTCAACGTTCATTTGTACAACTGACGTCAGTCAAGTTCCGTTTGTTTTAGTCGTAATACCACTCCGTAACGGTGAGAAAACACGCACACACAGGCACACACATACAAATACACACACACAGGCACACACATACACACACACACCCACACACCCACACATACACACACCCACACACCCTCACACCCACACATACACACACACCCACAAACACGTACACACACGCATACAACCGATCGTTGTCTTAATTAATTTATTTTATTGTTTTTTTTTATCTAATAATACCACCTATCATCTCAAACTGAGAGAGGGCATCTTTGCAACACAGGCACATAACTCAGCGGGCGGCACAAGAACAGGAATCCATGAAAGAGACCTATGTCCTGCAGTGGGTGTCAAATGTCTGACGATGATCATAGTCATTGATATAAAGAGCAAATTTTATAATATTTATAAATAGCTTGAATTTTATAAAACTGTCTAAACCATCAGGGTTTATATAGGTTTATTCAATTCGAGCTTTACGCGCCCTGCCAATATCGCGGCCTTCAATAAATCATGTCATTGTGTCACATAAAACAATATCCATTCGGTGTCCCACATATGATTTTAAGCATTACAGATCATGCAACGCCGCAGCAAAAACTTTTTTTGATGCTACCTTTTTTTTCTAAACAAGTACGATATGATTAAAAATAATCTTTAAAATGGTTTAAAAAACGGTGAATGAACTTAAACCTCTATCTAAAATGCAATCGCAACCTATTTGTCATGTGTAGTAATTAAGGGAAAGATAAAAAGTACCCGGAACCGGCGTGCGTGCATTGAACGACTTATGAACGTTGATGAAGCGAAGGTGATCTGTCAGGATCGTGGCAAGGGGCAGTCCCTGGTCTCTGCCTACCCCTCTGGGATACAGGCGTGAGGTTATGTATGCATGTATGTAGTAATTAAGGTTAAGAGCCTCCATTGCCCTAATCATAGAGTGTTGATTCGGCCAGGGAATCTATTAATGTAAATATCCACTAGGTTGAGTTACATCGATTTTTTATTTTTTAAGCTACTCTAGCTGTCAAACACATAGATGTTTCGACACTTGCGAAAAGTTAAGATGGAAAACCCAAACCAGTGGACCGATACATAATAGGGGGCAGGACGTCCTTGTGGCGCGATCTGGGGAAGGCCTACATCCAGCAGTGGACGAGCGGAGATTAGCTGACGACTACAGGAAGATAAGGAGATTTTTATACCATATCCCAGTAGGCGCTCGTAGTCAAGCGGAACCGAGTGATTGAAATCAATCACTAAAGTAATCGTTATTCATGTTTTAAGCAACAACAGGCGCGGTCAGGTGCAGGATGGGTGACCGTCCCGTGACTACCGCTAGTGGCATTTATCCGAGCGCCCCCGTGCTTTGCAAGGCATGTTAAGCTGTGGGGACATATATAAGCGTTGATATCGAAGCAACAACAGGCGCGGTCAGGTGCTAGATGGGTGATTATCCCGTGACTATTGCCATTGCTATTGGCATTTTTTTCCGAGCGCGTCCGTGCTCAGCCGGCTTTCTTGTAATGGCAGGAAAATACCTACCCATGCCCGAGCAGTGGGGACGTACAAAGGGTTGATACCTTCCCAGAAATGGTCGGTTTCACGAACATCATCAACATTGGAGGATAACCGTAACAATACAAATCGAACTGGCAGTTTCATACATTCAAGTGCCAACGTTGTGTGAACATTGAATAAATACTAGTCCGACGACATCGTGCTGTTACGCTTAATGTCTAATGTGAATCCGTTGCAACACTAAGCACTGGACAGCTAACGAATGCAATATAAAAAAATATGTTAATCAAGAACTATTATTATATTTCGAATGATTATTTGCTTAACCTTAATTATGTCTATTATCTATTCTTTTGCACGTAGTATCTGAACAATGATAAATTAATTTAACGTTGAGATCTGTCATAAGACTAACTCTATTGCAGTGCCAATAGAGTTAATCTTATGTTTGTTTTCGTCTCTACGTAGTTTGTTGACGTAGAGTTTTCGTCTCTACGATTAATGCTTTTCATAATATTACCTGTTCAATCATTCAATCAATCAGTCAATCAAAATATTTATTGCACCATAATGTAAATTAAAAATATCTTAAATAACACTGAGTGTATAGCACCTATTATGGACCCTGTCGGGCGCGGCAATATAACGTAAAACTAACATGCTTGTTTTTTCATTATAGTCACATGGTACAAAAATACGCCTATGTGTCGACTCGCCCAAAACAAAATGTCATCAATAAGCGATATTAATCACTCGCTATAAGCTTTTTGCTGTTGGCTGACGTTACTATTATGAAATATGACCGCAGCCACTCGGTCATCAATTGACATTTATTTTGTGCATGTTTTTTTTAAGATAGGGCATCGATCAAAATACTTCATGCACATAATTATTTTATGCCAATTTATTATTCTTGAAGAAATTGAGTAAATAAACTCATTTTCTTCAACAATAAAAATTATTTAAATTTAAATTATTGTAGGTAAATGTTATTTGCCCTTTACAAAACCAAAAACATTATTGAAAAAAAAATACATGCGTCAGCCCAGCGTAGGGTTACAAAAAAATTATCATTATAATGTACAAGAAAGTTTCACAGCCTTAGTCCAAAAAAATTATATAAGGCAAAATATAAATATAGTGAACCTAGTCAAGAATTCAATAGTTGTTTTAATTGAATTTTAAAACCAAGGAGACACTATCTTTTGTAAGTGTACGCTGTAGATAGTTTCTTGAAATTTGCCATTCTTGTCCACGGCGGTGATTGGAACCCTGAAGTTTTTTAATAGGTTAAAAAAATATATATGAAGTTACTTTGATGTCAAAAACTAATTTGATTTGTTTATTCACTGAATGCTAAGCGTTTTCAAAAAATATGTAGACTCATGAAAGCATTATTTACAAGGCAACTTAAATATTGTGCGTTTACTCGTACATTACAAGGCGTTACGAGCAAGTTATGACGTAGTTACGCTCAATTTGTATGGCGCATTTTTGCACCAAAAGACTGATTAATTTCCGACAGGTTATAATGGGAAAAGTATAGATGGCGGTAGCCCAGTGGGTAGAACAATGGAAAAGCGAGAAACCCAGGTACAATTCCCAGTGCGGGCATTTACCTATGACTTTATTTACTTTCAAAGTTGCGTATATCTTCGAATTTGTCGTAGCAATACGGGTCGATAACTGTGAAGGAAAACATAGTGAGGAAACCCGCGACTTGCTTGGCTGGGCGCGTATTGAATTGTGTTTCGTGTGGGCTAGGCCAACGAAGCTCTTTTGGAATGGTATAGGTATAGGTGAGCCAACTCCATGTAATAAACAATATACCGGGCACTGCAGAATCCGATTGGTCCATTCACCCGTGTGTTGTGACTGAAGGTGCACTGTATAAATAATCTCATTGCCTAGATTCAAAGGCCAAAGATAGGTGACAGAAATAATTCTTTATCACCATTATTATTTATTATTTATAAATACTTTATTGCACCATAAAATCGTACAATGCAGCGAACTTAATGCCATAAGCATTATCGTTTGACATGACTTCTCCAATGAGTTCTATTTTTTTTTTGCACGTTCACTTTTATAATTATACTGTGCACAATCTATACGATTAAGATATTTTGCGGTATTTAATCATTTTCTAGGCGCCAAAGGAACGATTTTATGGCAACGCCACTATTCTTAACTTTTTCAGTGGCTCAACTTAATTCATAAGTTTTTGTTATAATTTACTACTTTTTTGTTGAGTTACTTTATAACAAATGAGTTCAACTGAACGGGAAAGTGTAATTTTGCCTTAATAAGCTCAGAACTTGTACCCATCAGCGTTATTTATAAGGTGCACGGTTCCTTAAAACATTAACATACTCTTACTCGTATAATGCACTTACAACGGTCTTTTCCAGGGTTAAGTGCACTAAATTATTATTATTATTATTATTATTTGATACACTAGCAGCTTAGAGCTGATACGTGTATGTCTTATCACTGCACTTGATTGTTTTTGGTTTTTACATGATTATCCAGTCTATTTTTAAAACAGTTTACTGAGTCTGCACTAACAATTGAGTCAGGAAGTTTGTTCCACTCTCGCACGACACGGTTTGGGAGGAAATGCTTTCGAGGGTTACTTGCACACAGAGAGTTGCTTATTTTAAGGTGGTGGCCTCTTAGGTGGTTATTTTCGTTAATTCAAACAGGGTGTCATGTCGCGGTCTGTTTTTGAAGTTAGAAATACATACGGTTACAGCGCTCTATATAATCGAATTGTGCAAATTGGTTAGACGTTTTCCAGAGCGATTTCCAATCAGCACTGAAAGGAAATATGGTAGGTTGAGAGAACGATTTAAGCATCATCTCGAAGTTAAGTTCTGTAGAACAACAGCTTACAGTAAAAGTACTAGTCATGTAGCAATTTGCGTTTATAATAAATTACCAACAGATATCAAGCTGCTCCCTGGTGATCGATTCCTCAAAGCTTTGAAACAATATTTACTTATTATGTGTCCATACAGTCTAAATGAATATTACGAAAATTGTAAATAGATTTTTATATGTAACTTGGCTATTATTGTGTCGAAATATTAGTTGAATTCATATTTAATTGATTGATTTACAAATGTTACGAATGTTAATTTCTGAATTTATGAAATATTAGTGTACTTATTTAAGCATTCTAAATATTAATTTAAAATTTCAATAATTTTAAAATTGCTATGCCAATATCGGTAAAATTACATTAGCACTACAATTTTATCCATGTAACATCATAATGTACTGTAATTTATGGCAATAAATGATTGATTGATTAATGTAGATGTTATGTAGGTCTTGCACGTCATAGTAACCTGTGAGGATTTTGTATGTTTCTATGAGGTCTCCACGTTGTCGTCGTTGCTCGAGCGTAGTGAGACCAAGTGCTTCCAGTCGTTGCTCATAGGATTTCTGACTGAATAATTAATTTATGTTGTATTAATTTAACTTTTCGTTAGAGAAACTTGTCATGACTGCATAACCAACAGCCAAGATTTTTAAGAGAAAGCGCTTGTTGCTGAAAGCGCAGAAATCTTGTGCACAGCACTGCCTTATAGGCTAAAAAAAACTGCGTAGACTACATTTTTATTCTTTCTTTCAAATATTTATATTAAAAAAATAGATTGCACTCCACTTCAGTCTATCGCAGTCTAGTGATGTAGTCGTGGATAGGGCACTAATGCAAATTAAGTTTACCAGATGTTTACTCGCAATTACAGTCTATTTATTCTTACTTGTCCAATTTAGTAAACAAGATTCTAACCTTAAAATTGAGATTAGGAGCCTAAACTAGACATTTTCTCGCAAATTCAACAACTATCATGTACTATGTTTATAAAATTGGCAGTGTGTTACCTAGAAGAGTGTTCCAGGTTACTTCATTTATGGAAATATGGCAGTTTTGGACTAAAAAGTCACAGTTTAAGGGTAGAATCTTGTTTACTAAATTGAACAAGTAAGAACAAATAGACTGTAGATATATCTGACCCGTTAGATATATCTGAGAATCACGAGTCATTAAGTCGCGATCCTCAGCTAAATGTCGAATTATATTTTTTCGCGCAACTAAATATCCAATTACAATTTTCATTTACAAGTGCCTTCAAAATAGCACATACTTCGTTATTAATTAAAAACTAAAAATTATTTTTTGTTTGGTAATGAAATATTACTTTTCTAGCTAAGTATATTTGTCTCAATGTCAAAGTAAAATGAGGTATTTTGATTTCTACGAAAACTACTGCAATTAAAAACACAGAGTGTACAGTTAAATTACCACGGGTGAACCGCGAGCTTGTATTTCATTTCAGTTGTTTGTTTTCGTAACATTTGCATATGTAAATGTTAGAGTTAGGCATCCATTCAGAGTTTTCTGTAGGTAGCGCAGCCTTTATAATATTTTACCTTACCTTTACCCTTTTAATATTAAATGCGTGCTCATAAATGCCACACCAACATAACAATTATTTTTACTCGTATATTGAAGATTAGTTATTACCAAATGTGAATTTAGAAAAAGTTTGTCATGAAGAGATCACGTTTAGTGATAAGGCTGCCGTCTGTACTCTTAGTTTAAGATATATCTGGGTCTGGGAAATAGTTTCCTTCTTCATGTACAATAAAGGCTGCTCTATCTGTCTATCTATTTATTTATATTTTCTCTATAATATAAAATGAATCACAGAATGCGTTGGTAAGCGCAAATCTCGAGAGCAGCTGAACCGATTTCAATAATTATTTTTTTAGAATATTCCTTGAAGTACGAGGATGGTACTTACGGAGAGAAAAAAAAATTAAAGCATCGACTGATAGACGGTACGAAGTTCGCTGGGTCAGCTATTATTTAATAAAATCTTATACTATTTAACTATTACATTGTCTACTCAGGGAGCCTATTTAAGGGAAATGGATAGCGTGAAGGTAATATAGAATGAAGATTAAAAGCGGGCAATTGTGTAAAGTGCTTTGCATTTTCTCACATTAGTCGTAATTAGTCCCAAAATACAAAAGACTGCAAAAGAAAGTATCATACTTTTAAAATCGCACTAACTCTTTAAGTGCACAAGATATACTTTCGAAATAAAAAGGACTCGAAAAGAGTTTAGTTTTGTCTATTAAATCTCCGTAGTAGGTAACCTTTTTTTAAGTCATGGCTGAAATAAAAACTAAAGTTTTTGATTATTAATGGATAAAATATAATTAAAACTATAGAATAGTCTGTTAGCTTTTAGAATATACCACTAGAGTAGGCTTCGGTTTTCGCCGAAAGCACTCGAGTGTAATACTAGTACTACTTCCTGCACTGTATAAAACATTTCTACACTACTTACAAAAGTTGTGTAAAGTTTAGTGTGATATTAGTTCCGATAATACTATTACACGAATATAGCCAAGGTATATTCTAAAAGCTAACAGACCATACTTAAAAACCTATATAGAGGCCAAAAATTCCACCCACGCCGGGATTCGAACCCACAACCTCTGGCTATCTGTGCCAGCGCTCTTTCCAACTAAGCTAATGGTCTACTGACCGGCATCAGGGAAATTTCGAACCTCTTTACAATATCGGTTAGAGCCAACATGATAGCCCACAGGTTTTCACGATGCTCAAAGGACGTTAAATTAACGCTATTTAGAGCGTATTGTACCTCCTTCTACTCATTCTGCCTGTGGATGGACTATACGCGAAAATCGATTGGGGCTCTCCGGGTGCTATACAACAATGCACTCAGGGCGTTGTTGCAGCTGCCCCGCTATTGCACCGCATCGGGAATGTTCGCTGACACGCGCACTGACCACTTTTACGCGATAATGCGAAAGCGCGGCGCGTCACTCGTGCGCAGGGTGCGGGCCAGTCGCAACACCATCCTGGCTATGCTCGCCGATAAGGTAGATTGCACCTACATAAACCATTGTTGCCGTCTTCAAGTGGCAAGCAATGACAGTGCCCTATAGTTATGGTTAAAATAACAATATATGTACTAACACTAGAATAAGATTACTAACAAATTTATATTATTTTTTTATATTTGAAATAAGTGAATTGAATTGAATATTCTCTGTATTACGTATTTTTAGCCTCTAAATAGGTTTTTAAAATTGTCTATGGCACGAGTTAGTGCATTAAAAATAATATAGGAACATACTTAGTTTTGCCGGTCAGTCCAGTTATATTAAAACTATGTTGCGAAAATCGCGTCTTGTCTCTTTGTTTCTTTGGTTTTGTCTAATCACGATTATTTGCTAGTTATTTACTGACTATTTACTTGTTTTACCTAATAAATATTCACAATTGTCAGTTCAGTCAGTTCTCTCCTAAGGTTAACACTGCAACAGCGCTACTTGAAAATAACCAATCCTCAAAAGATACTTTCAATACATGTAACAACTATTTTGCAACAGTTGGCACAAACTTAGCTGACAATATTCTTAATAAATCAGGCACAACTGAATCAGAACTGGCTTCGCTAGCAAAATCGCAGGAATCACCTAATTTCTCGTTCTTCCTACACCCCACAGACCAACATGAAATATCCAAATGTATAATGCAGCTTCCAAACAACAGCGCCCCGGGTCTAGATCGAATCCATAATAGCTTGATGAAAAATATCGCAAAACAAATATCAATACCTCTCACTCATGTATGTAACCTCAGTCTCTCCACTGGCTCTTTCCCAGACACATGGAAAACTGCTGCCATATGTCCGATATACAAAGCTGGCGATAAAACCATCCCCTCAAATTACAGACCAATCTCTCTTCTATCTGTGGTGTCAAAGGTTCTGGAAAAAGTGGTCAATAGGCGGCTAGTGAAATACTTAGAAAGCAATCATTTACTTTCACCATCTCAGTTTGGCTTCCGCCAGGGTCGATCAACGGAGCAGGCCGTCTCTCTGCTACTGGATAGGGTGTCAACTCAACTCGATGAGGGAAAACCATGTCTTGGCGTTTTTCTCGACCTCGCGAAGGCCTTTGACACCGTCTCAGTGCCAATTCTCTTACAAAAACTCGAAAACATGGGTGTTCGAGGTCACGCACTGGACTGGTTTAGGAGTTACCTCTCGAACAGACGACAACAAACAAGGATTGGAGAGTCAATCAGTGACCCCATGCCAGTCCTTTTTGGTGTCCCTCAAGGCAGTCTGCTTGGCCCAACACTTTTAGTTGTCTACCTCAACGAAATAGCCTCAATACTACCCCCCTCCTTCAACGCCGACATCATCTGCTACGCCGACGATACAGCCATAATTTTTAAAGACAAAAACTGGGAAACGACATTTTCACAGGCAGAAGCTGGTCTCGCAAGGATCGGAAAATGGCTATCAAATAACCTCCTAACCCTAAATGTTTCGAAAACTAAATACCTAGCTTTTCACAAGACATTCTCCTCAAGACCTAACTCTAAATTACAATTATGCCTGCACTCTTGCCAAGGGTTGCCTACCACGTGCACCTGCGTTAAAATTGAGCGGGTGGATAGCCTGCGGTATCTGGGCATAACTCTTGACGAGAAGCTTAATTTTGAGAAACACATTGCACACCTCTCAAGCAGAGCTAGAAAACTGATCAACATTATGAGGCTTCTCCGAAACTCGGCAAAAAGAGAAACCTTAAGATTAGTTTACCTGGCTTTGTGTCAGTCTGTGCTGGGCTATTGTATTACATGCTGGGGAGGTGCTGCCAAAACGCATATAATATCACTGGAAAGAGCGCAACGCGCAATCTTGAAGGTGATGTATAAGAAACCAAGAAGGTTCTCAACCACTACCCTATTTAGTGAATGCAGGGTCCTTACGGTACGGCAACTTTTTGTCTTCAGGGTGTGCGTTAACAAACATCGCGAGGTGATTAACTCCTCAGTTTACCAAGATCTCCTGGCTCGCAGAGTATTTAGAATACAAGTAGCACCCACAAAGACGAAATTCGCTCAAAGACTTGCAGGATTCCTCCACCCCTTCTTGTATAACAAAGCTGTTAAGCAATGTGACATAAAGAGTTCTTCAGTTCGGGATGCTAAGAAGGCTATACTTGACTGGCTAAGTAATTTGAATTATGAAAGTACTGAAGTCTTGCTAAATGTCTAAAGGGTATTACTACACAGTAGGTAATTACAATTACAACTACACAGTAGGAAATTACAACAGAATATAGGCATAAACACATACACACATACACACACACACACGCACATACACCCTTACACACACACACACACACATACACACACACACACACCCTCACACACACACACACACACACACACACACACACACACACACACACAATTCATTGTTTATATAGGTTATAGTATATTATTCTATATAGACACAAATACACAGATATATATATCTACATACATATATATTTTAGGAATACACTATATTTAAAATCACCTTTAGATGTACATTTAAAAGGAGAAAGGAAGGGAAAAAGAAAAAAACATGTATTTTAATTTAGATTTAATTTGATCAGTTTTACGTATCTAAACATAATTTTCCAATGTTGCTCAAGAACACGCCACCCATTTTGTAAAACCATTCTGAACTTGTCGCCCACGATACAGGCTGTGCCTAGTGTGGGGGCATTGTTACTTTAGAAGTTATATTTTTTGCTACCTAAATGTGCTACCTAAATGTGAACAAATGTATTAGGGATGGAAACTTTCCTGATAGCATGAAATTAGCCAAAGTAACACCCATTTTTAAATCAGGAAGTACAACTTCACCTGGTGATTACCGCCCAGTATCAGTGCTACCAGTTATGTCTAAAATTCTAGAAAAAGTCTTGCACAACCGACTCGAATCACACTTATCTACTAATCGTATTTTGTTTGACCGCCAGTATGGTTTTCGCCCAAAATCGAATACTTTGTCAGCCACAGTAGACTTAGTAACTGATATTAGAATAAACATAGATAAGAAGAAGATAGTATTAGGTATTTTTATAGATCTCAAAAAGGCGTTCGATACCGTAAGTCATACATTACTACTAGAAAAATTAAAAAGCGTCGGAGTTACCGGAAAAGCTCACCAAATGTTTGAATCATACTTAACAAACAGACAACAAAAGGTTAAGATAGGAAACATTGAAAGTTATCCCCGAAACATTACTTGTGGTGTCCCACAGAGGTCGATCCTAGGGCCGCTCCTTTTTCTAATCTATGTGAACAATATCTGTGAGGTGGGACTCCATGGCTCTATCACATTGTACGCAGACGATACTTGTCTGTTTTATTATGGACAAAGTATCAAACAAATTATTAAAAAAGCACAAGCTGACCTAAATAAACTATCAGAATGGTTTAAATACAATCTCCTGACTATAAACACGTCTAAAACATCTTATATGATTTTTTCAGCCAAAAACAAGAAAATTCCCGATTATGATCCCCTGATGATAAATGGTGAAGTCTTAGGCAAATCGAGTCAAGAAAAATATCTTGGTCTTTTGCTGGACCCTAAACTCACTTGGAAGGCACATATTGAGCGAATTATATCAAAACTCAAATCTCTCACAGGCTTGTTGCGTGGTGTAACTGGCTGCTTACCAGCGCGCGTCCGATATACCATTTATAATTCCCTCGTAAAACCTCATATTGAATACCTTATAGAGATATGGGGCTCGGCGGCCGGCACACATATTAGAAACTTACAAATAGCTCAAAATAAACTTATAAAAGTACTTTTTTGTTATGATTTTCTTACGCCTACAAGAACAATTTATAAAAACACGAAGCTCATGAATATAAAACAATTGTACATTTATCAAACCTGTCTTCTTATTTACAAAATTACTCATAAAATTATACAATGTAGCATAGAATTTAAGGCAAAGCACCACAAGTATCAGACTCGCACTAAAAATCATTTACAACTCTTTGCACCACGAACCGAACTCGGAAAAAGGTCAATTCTTTTTGAAGGAGCACAACTGTTTAACAAGCTACCAAACTGTATAAAAGATTCGGAATCACTGCCAACATTTAAGCTGCAATTAAAAGCTCACATAATAGAAAGATACGTAATTTAGTGTAATGTAAATTCTCAAAACAAGTCAAATTGATGTGGAGTGTTGCATGTTTAATATTTACTTAGATTTATTATAGTCCTGTTTTTCTCTTTTAAGTGAATGAAATGTAATTTGTTCTTATGAGAAATAAATACTTAAACCTAAACCTAATGTGTTATCTTTAAGTTATAATTTAAGCTTCAACTGTTACTATGTTTGGAAATAAACTATTTCATTTCATTTCATTTCAATTAGACAAAGACAAAGAGACAAGATAAAGAAAGAACTTTTCACATCTAAAACGCGCTACTGGCGTCGTACCTATACAAGCAAATAACGTACACAGGCTGGTGCCGACATTTGAGTAAGGTGGCGAGACTTGTGTATTCATTGGGGCATTAATGCAGTAGAAATGATATCATCCTCTTTCAGTCAAGAACGTTCTCTAATCAAATTATTGCGTATCCTGTTATTCTAACTAACACTAGACATACTTCAATTTAAGGCCTGCGCAGACGAGGGACTGTCCCCCGGGTACTTTTGTTGTCCGTCGATATAGATCTCTTATAAATTGCATCGAATAACGCACACGGAGGACTAAAAGTACCCGGAGATCAAGGGACCGGAGTGGACAAAAGTTCGGTGTTTTCATTTAAAACGCCTTTTTTTTAATTTCATGTAAATTACAACACAATATAATCTCAAAATATTTGCTTGTATAGCGTACGTTTCACTCAACTTCCGGGGAACAAATGATCGCACACCGTAGGCGTTGAGTCCGCGACAAGTACTCGGAGGATATTTTTTACGATTCAGGAACTTTTGTCCCTTGGCGACAAAAGTCCCTCGTTTGCGCAGGCCTTTAAGTACCGATCTATCGCTAATCAAGCCAGTAAGGGCCTTTCTGAGACAAATGACGAAAGAATGCATTGTAAGTATGAATCCACTCTTCTAAACTCTAAACTGAAGCTAATATAATACACACATATTTGTAGTTACGATATCAACCCTTGTATGTCCCCAGTGCTGGGGCACGGGTCTTTTCCTATATCGTAGGTACGAGTAGGTTATGCCATACACCACCACGGGGGCTAAGTCTGTGGAGGATTGTAAGACAGTGGCGGGCCTTACTGTCAGAAGTTATCGAGCCGCCCATAAGGAAACTGACATGGTTTAACGACTGCCAATACATCAGGCCCCAATATATTGTTGTGAGTTTTAAGTGATTGATTTCAATCACCCAGTTCGACTTGGCCACTAGCGCTTCGCTTAACTACATATGTAGTTATTTGCCTTAGTTGCCTTAGTTTGCCTTTGCCTTAGAAACGAGACGTATAGTTTTTGTAGTTTTTAATTTCGAGTAGCACCTGCTACTCTCTTTGGGTGATCGTGAAGCGCGCTAGGGTTAGCACGCAAAAAAAAGCACAGAAAGGTTTTTTTTTTAAATTCAATTGACATTAAAAAGGATGACTGTGAAGAAATAGAAAATGGCAATCCCGGTTTTATGATAGATCACAAACGGACAAAATTTGAAAAAGTACGGAACAAATCATTCCTATAATGAAGTATAAAAAAAATATTACCCGACCACGTATAAACGAAACTGTTTTAACAATTTTTAGAAGCCCAGTTCTCTTAGTTAATACGAATCCAGTGACACCTCAAGCTCATACATACATACATATACTTGAAAAACGTAACCCTCTTTCTGACGCAGTCAGGTAAAAATTTGTTTAGTATTCGTCATTTTCATTCCATGTTAAAAAATGACCCAGTCAATTTTAATGAAAAGATAACCTACCCGAGAAGCCGTTTTCAGGGTTTGCATTATTTTTGTAATACGGCGTGTTCAGTAACACCACAAAATATGCTCTGCAAAAATATGCTTTGAGTACCATGAACTCATGTAGAAAAACGGCAGAGTAAAATATTGTAAGCTGGTAATTAAAACGCAATCTAATTAAGAGGTAGCTGCAAAGGCTAGTGGTAGATATTTTGCTAGAAAATGCAGCATGCGTGCTGAGTTCAAAGGCTTTTGCACCACGTTGAATACTCAAGCAACCAAAGTAAACAGTAGTGCGCTGTTGTCAAGTTCCAACCAACACACCGGATTTAAATACTAACTAGTTGGTCTAGCGGTATCATATCTGATTACCGTGCCCAAAGTCGTTGGTTTGATTCTCACAGGGGGCCACCGTATATATGTTCAAACTGCCTCCGTCTGAGTGTATTTCCATGCTCGTAATGTCCTTGCCTGGTAACCATAGCTCAGGGCATCTAAGTTTGGGACCAGGACAAGTGATTGTGTTTTTTAAAAGTTTTTATTATTACAGTTTGAGTATCTACGACAGATTTCGTTCCTAATTCCAATTTAATTCAGGAATCACGCATTCAAAAACCTTGTATTACCGTCATTTGAAATCATTAATTCATAAATGATAAATGATGGTCTCAACCATGACTATTAAAAGAGAAGTCTTGAGTTTTATTCCCACTCGTGGCCGGTGTATTGAATTGGCCGTTTATTTGTTCTAGTATTCTCCGTCTGAGTATATTTCCAAGTTTGTGATATCCTTGCATACTAAACATATCATAATAAGGCATCTAGGTTAGGAACCTGGTCTCAACCTAGGATGCAAGACAATCAATTATCCTGGTATCAAAGTAATAAACCCTTATGGTAACCATTCAAGGACATCACAAACAAGGTTTCTTACTTTGATACCAGTATAACTAATTGTCTTGCGTTGAATTCATAACTCAAAATTACTGGCTCAATATTGAGTTAACAACTTAAGACTATCAAAAGTCATATAAGTAATTTTATTACATAAATACTTACATAAATTAACTAATGCCTAGAGAACTACACATAGTGACTTAATTGCGTTTTTTTCCGAATAGTCCAGTGTCACTATACACACTGAAATCTAGGTAATTTGAAAGGTGCGGTTATGAATAAATAATTAAAGAAGCCATCTATTTAAACTGTTAGTTTAAATAAAGACGAAAATTAAAAATATGCTTTAAAAAATTTCGTATAAAGTTGAGAAATTCTGATTAAAAAAAATCGCGAACAATTAGAACCGCCTCTCCGTATATTAGAACAATGTATGCGCTGTTTTGGCTAGCCATTAATGGTTCTCATAAATTCGAGTTTGTGTAGATATTTTTGGAAAGTGCCCTTATTAAGTACATGGTACTGACCAGCGCTGAAGTAGCTCGATTCTTCAGCACATGCTGAGTCAGTATCAATTTCCATCTGCCGCACCCACTGCAATAATTAAGCCTTAACTATTTTGATGTAACTATTTTGACATATCGTACCTGCATTGCATGTTATAATGTTAGAAATAAATAAATAAATAAAAAATAAATAGAATTAGTATGGTTTGTAATTGTGTTTTATCACCCGCTATAACCGCTTATGCTGTTTTGTTTTTGTACATTTATGAGTTAATGTGCAAATGTAATAGTACATTACACAACTAGGGTGATAATACAAAGAAAGGCCGAGATTGCAGAAGTTTGTGGCCCGAGCTGCAAGCGAGGGACGTAAATATGCGATCGAGAGCTTTCTTTATTACCTCCCGTGTTGTGTACATCTTTTTAGGTCTACACTTGGCCAGAAAGCGGCTTTTTCCGTACGCGCAGCGTGCGGAAAAAGCCACTTTATTGCCAGGTGTGGCATAAATAAATATTTATCTGTCTATCTAAAAATCAAAATAGTCCCCACTGGCTGTGGAAACAAAGGGAGAATTGAGGATGAGGAAAGTTTTGGTTAGGGAAATTGGTCAGCGCCTGAGGAGTCGTGTGTATGACCTTCGTGCCAGGGCATATCTGATGCGAAGAATTTCGAAGTAAGTTTTGGTTCCCGGGCGGGAATAAATTTAATTAGAATTTATTTAGAATCTTAGTTTTGTTATATATCATGCTACTTTGAATGACGAAGCTTTCTGTGAATGTTTGGATTTTGTGATGCCTTTTCTACTCACTAAATATTAATTTCGGGTATTCGATGGCCATTGTTAGGTCATAAAACACCATAATTATACTTTAACTTCCAAACCACCCAAATGGGGTAGACATCGGCCAAGGTTTACTCTTGCGTCGAATACGAGAAACCTCTCTTCCTACATCAAATAATTCGCTAAGTTTACGAGAACTTGGCCGCTGCTTCTCACTGCAATATTTTCACTTCTGTTTCCTGGTCTTTTACTTGTCGAACTAAATGTTTGGAGCCAAAGATCACCAGTTAACAAGATACTAAATTATCACTCCGTTTACACGCCCGCTTTAAGCGTGCTGATACTGATGTTAAAATTACGCTTTATGGTTTCTTGATTGGGATCTCAGTTGAGATTAAATAAATCTATGGAGCGTGACATTTAAGGTGACTTATACGACCGACATCAATATTATTAAACTTTAAGCTATAAGCTACTTTCTATTTAAATCATATTTGGTTATTTACACATTTATTGAAAACTGCCTATAATTCACCAAATATACATTACATCAACTCACGAAAGTATCGCGGCGGACAGGCAGAGACCAGGGTTCGCCCCTTGCCACGATCCTGACAAACCTATGTCGTCGATTTTATTATGAACCTACCATTGATTTGTCGTTGTAAATCGTGTAATCGCCGGTTTTGGCTAAATGAAAGAAATTAATGAACGATGAAAATCTGTCAAGTAAACTTTGTGCCAAAAGGGGTACTATAACTTATAGGATTATTTAGATGACATTGATGTCTGGAATTAAAGCCAGAACAATGCATGACTTCTGTATTTTATAAAAATTATGTAAACTCTGTTAATGAAGGACTTTGAAAAGACAAGGTATGGATTTTACAAATTTTATTTTTAATGCACTAAGGAAGGTGCTAAGGACAATTTTAAAAACCTATTCAAGAGTTCTAAAGAATATTCTAGAGAATAGTGTAAAAAGGTTCGAAATTTCACTGATGCTGGTGAGTCGCCCATTAGCTCAGTTGGATAGAGCGCTGGCACGGATAGCCAGAGGTCGCGGGTTCGAATCCCGGCATGGGTGGAATTTTTTGCCTCTAAATAGGTTTTTAAAATTGTCCTTAGCACGGGTTAGTGCATTAAAAATAAAATAGTAAAATCATGTGGGTACAGCGATATCATACCAATGTTAAAACCTAACTGCAAAGTAGGTAGTCGGGGCTGTAAGTGATGCAATCTACTTCAGCCAGATGTCGCTGCCTGTACGTAATACAGAGAATAGTGTAAAGAGGTTCGAAATTTCACTGTTGCCGGTGAGTCGCCCATTAGCGGAGCGTAGTAGTTGGATAGACCGCTGGCACGGATAGCCAGAGGTCGCGGGTTCAAATCCCGGCACGGGTGGAATTTTTAGCCTCTAAATAGGTTTTTAAAACAAGGTATGGAGTTCTTTTGTAATTTTTTTCTCCAAAATTATCTAGACTTTGAAATGGATACCTAGTTTGAGTTGTGACGTTCAGTAAGCCGCAGTTACTGCGCTACTTTTAATAAAACCTTTTAATTTCATCTTGCCTTCTCTAATACAACCCCTATTTGATCAATGTCCACCTAGGAAGTACTTTGCCGGCCTTTCTACTCACGTTACTAAATGAAGTCCTGAATTAGATCCTGGGACGGGTATTTAAGTTAAATTTTAGGCAAATTAAGTCACAGGTGCAGACCATTTACCTCTGAGACGAAATCCAAGAAAAGCGCTCGCTCCATATCGGGAAAACCAACGTTTCTTGCCAAGTCACTTTTTCCATTGAACAAGTTTTAACAGCTTCGCGGTTCATTTAATGAATAACCGATGGAGAATTCTAAAGGAACTTGGCTCCACTACCTACTCTGTTAATCGCCAAGAAATTATTCGCGAGTCAGCATACTGCACTAGAGCCCAATTGTAACGTAAAAACTGGACCCGTATTATTATTTTTTGCTCAATTCATCTTTCCTTTAAGATGATTTTATTGGGTAATAATAAATGTTATGAATATGGATCATCCGTATTTTTAACGTGCCTACCTCTAGTTCAGTTTTTCCCGAGCGCTTCAGTGCTTCGCAAGGCACGTTAAGCTGTTGGTGCCAGCTGTCATATAATGGCAGTCGTTAAGCCATGTCAGAGGCCTTATGGGCGGCTTAATAACTTCTGACAATAAGGCCCGCCACTGTCTAATATTCCTACAACAACACGGACGTGGCCCCCCTGGTTGAGTATGGCCTAACCTTCCTGTAATACAGGAGGAGACCCGTGCCCCAGCAGTAGGGACATACAGTCTATTTATTCTTACTTGTCCAATTTAGTAAACAAGATTCTAACCTTAAAATTGAGATTAGATGCCTAAACTAGACATTTTCTCGCAAATTCATGAACTATGTTTATAAAATTGGCAGCGTGTTATCTAAAATAGTGTTCCAAGTTACTTCATTTATGGAAATATGGCAGTGTTGGACTAAAAAGTCACAGTTTAAGGGTAGAATTATTACAGTATTGGATAAGTAAGAATAAATAGACTGTAGAAAGAGTTGTTATCGTGGGTAGCTAAAGAAAATTGTCAAATTTTCACCTATCGCCTATCACCTGCGACCTGCCATTGTCGCATTTACTACACAGGTCACTGGTATTTGCCCGTCCCTCCGTATTGAAAAAGTTATGGAAATCCGCTTACCTACTCATTAGTATGATGATAAGCCGTGTTGGAACGTTCCCGCACAAGGTAAAAACTTTTAATCCAATTTTGGTGCTGAAAAGCATTTTGAAATGATTGAAGATTAACTTAAATATCTCGCACCACTGCAAGTTGGGACTCCCGTTCTGTTCATATAAAAAACAAAAAAGTTGACTGATAAATAAATTACGATTTTATACAACGTGACAACTTCGTCATCCGAGACCACGGCACCTGTAAAAGTGCCGAAACGTCGGAAAAAAAAAATTATAATAAACGAGTGAAATCCGTATAAAAACAGTTTTAATTATGTCTAGTAGGTACTCGTGTTAACCTTAAAAATACTAAAGTAATAACTTGTGGTTTTAGAAACGCAACTTTTCCTAAACTATTACATCTAGATTACCACATCATCCTATATATGTGATAATAGTACATTACACAACTAGGGTGGTAATACAAAGAAAGGCCGAGATCGCAGAAGTTTGCGGCCCGAGCTGCATGCGAGGGACGTAAATATGCGATCGAGAGCTTTCTTTATTACCTCCCGTGTTGTGTACATCTTTTTATGTCTACACTTGGCCAGAAAGCGGCTTTTTCCGTACGCGCAGCGTGCGGAAAAAGCCACTTTATTGCCAGGTGTGGCATAAAACCATTTTCACCTCTGTGTGGATTGGCTTGTCAACCTTTGTGAATCGCTTATATTAACCAGGCTAAATTAATATGATGTGGTCATCCATGGTTGTGTACTTAGTCGTACAATGTGTGCAAACGCATGTGCACGTTATTGTTTCCGGATCCCTCCCCGCTCTCACAGCCCTCCGTACCTATTGATGGAAATCTGCTAAACGTGCAGGCGGCGCCCCGGCAACTGTAGGTACCTCCGAATTTGCTATTCGGTGTTGTGCGGTATAGACCCTTAGTATTTTTTAATGATTCGCGATACTCATACATAGTTATATATTAAACAGGATCTAATCGCGATTATTTATTAGGTAAAACGTAATTGCCTTATTACAAATCACGCGTCTTATGACTAAACCTGTCCGTGGACTAAACGTGTCCGAGTGTTGTGTGCCAGCTGCGAAAAATTTGAAGTGACTACCCACAATAATTGACTGTACTCGCCACTTCAGTCTATCCGAGACCACGGCAACTGTAACGCTGCCAAAACGTCGGAAAATAAGGTAATTACGTTTTACTTAATAAATAATCGCAATTAGACCCCTTTAATATATAACCCTTTTAACTGTTTAGAAAACTCACCTGGTCTAGTCAGGCTAGATACTACGAATTGCCTACTAACGTTCCAGCAAACGGCAGCGTTCCAAGGTGCTTCCAGATCTGCGGCATCTCAATGCTGTAATTATATTCCTCCTTCTACTTACGCCACTGCTAGTAAAAATACGCTTTCATGCGCAAGTTTCCTATTTTAAATTTCAGAAAACCGATCCCTTATACACCACTTATTGTGTATTTATTTATTAATTGTAGTTCGTTATTGCAATTATACAGGGCGTCCCAAAGTTATGGGCCATGAAGGGAAAGTACCTTAAATATCGTAGATGGGGTATTTTGCTGAAAGAAGACATTATTGTATTTTTAAAAGTTAGTAATTCTGCATTCAAACATTTTCTAAAAATGACTTGCCTTGTCTGGGAATCGAACCGACTTAAATTTTAAAAAAAACCACCCCTTCTTTTATGATGCCAATAGTTTAATACTTTAATGGCCAAAAAATAATAACTCTTCTTAAGGAATATAGTATTTTTAAAGAAAGGAATAGCGTGAAATTAATCATTTTAATCAAATTAAAAACATACATGAAACTGCCGTAGTCAATTAAGTTGAAAATGAAAAATGAAAATTAACAGGCAGCGGACTCATTAAAAGATTTGCTATTAAGACAAGAGCGTTTAATTAATTAATTTACACAGCATTTAAGAGAGCATTTAATTAATTAATTTACAAAAAATACCCACTTATGTAATTGACTACGGCAGTTTCATGTATGTTTATAATTTGATTAAAATTATTAATTTCACGCTGTTCCTTTCTTTAAAAATACTATATACCTTAAGAAGAGTTATTATTTTTTGGCTATTATTTCGATTGGCATCATAAAAGTAGGAATGTTTTTTTAAAATTTAAGTCGGATCGATTCCCAGACAAGGCAAGTAATTTTTACATAATCCTTGAATGCGGAATTACTAACTTTCAAAAATAACATAAAGTCTTCTTTCATCAAAACACCCTATCTACGATATTTAAGGTACTTACCCTTCATGGCCCATAACTTTGGGACGCCCTGTATATTTGTGGAACTAGGATTTGACCCAAGTGTACTATAATTATAATAATTAAAATAACTTAATTGCAAAACATATTGTTTAAGTAACATATGCGTTTAAGTAGTAACTAAAAGTACATTTAATAAATTATGACATGTAACTACATCATGTAATATAAGTACATAATGGTCCGTCCGCCAATTTTACACAAGTTATTCTTATATCAAAGTAAGAAATGATGTAGGTAAAACAGACTAAAATCACTCATTTTGTTGGTACTGGCCAGTATGAATCAGCGATGTATCGCTTTAGTCAAAGCTATTATTATATGAACAAAAAAAAGGTTCGAAAATACGCTAAAATTGACCCTGTATTTACATACGAGTGCGTGAGGTGGCGAAGTGGTAGGCTAATAAAATAAATCTCAATGTTTTTTTGTCCACCGCCCATTGAAAGTGACTGTCCAAATTAAATTTTATGTGTGGGTATTATTGCTTAGATAAATAATCCTGTGACCGTAGCTGTGTGAGCAAGTAAACAACAATTATTTTGCGAGCCCGGTGTCGTGAAACTCCAATCTAAGCAAAACTTAGGTACCTGTGTCGATCGATATCAACTCGTGTATGTCCCCACTGCTGGGACACGGGACCGTTCCTACATCTCAGGAAGGTTAGGCCATACTCCACCGCGGGGGCCGAGACCGGATTGCTGGACGATTGTAAGACAGTGGCGGGCCTTACTGTTAGAAGTTATCAAGCCGCCTGTAAGGCCTCTGATATGACTTAACGACTACCATTACATGACAGCCTGCACTCACGGCTAAACGTGCCTTGCGAAGTCGGAAAAATGCCACTTGCGGTAGTCACGGGCCGGTCACCCATACTGCACCTGACCGCGCTTGTTGTTGCTTTGCTCAAGTGATTGACTCCAATCACTCGGTTTGACTAGGCCACGAGCGCTTCCTCGCGCGAGAGATACCTGTGTAACTTTACCTTGTACTCGTATGTAGGTATAAATAGTTTATTGTAGGTAAAAATTTGTAGTGTAAGTTAGTTACCCAGCTCCTACGTGTAACTTTAGTTTTAAGTTTTTTTGTGGGTAGTGGCTGGAAATCAGCGCTGCCAAGATCACTGCGTTAACTTGGTTGCATAATCCTCAGCCTTGACCCTTCGTGTCGTGTCGTATTTTTGTGAACTGCCTTAAAAAAACCGGCATGTCGGCCTCGCGCACCGAGAATTCTGTACTGTACTATACTTCACATTAGAATATAACTATAACTAGTCCCACGATCGCACCAAGTTTCACGCTTTTATGTATTACTTTTTACGATAAAGCATAAACAAAATCAAAACCCGGTAAGTGCATGTCGGGCTCGCACACCGAGATTTCCGCAATCACGCTTGGCTTTTTGTCATTATATGTCGTTAGAATATAACTATAACTAGTCCTACAATCACGCCAAGTTTGACGCTTGTGTGTATTACTTTTAACGATAGAGCAGAGACAAAAGAAACGGCCAAGTACATGTCGGACTCGCACACCGAGAATTCCGCACTCACGCTTGGCTGTTTGTTATTCTTTGTCGTTATAATATAACTAATCACACAATAACGCCAAGTTTGATGCCTGTACGTATTACTTTTTACAATAGAACACAAACAAAATATCTAGATCTTCAGTGTTGTTTGTTTGATAACTGTTTTACAAACCAATAAACTGAAATAAAACACCGGTCAAATGCGAGTCGATTGTCAATCTATTGAACAACGATACCCTTATAAGATGCTAGGCCCCGACTTTTTACAATTCAAATAGTAAGCGGGAAGCACTACACGTTTATATAGCTTTTAACGGCAAAATTCTAAATAGGTACTCACTCACGTTACCGCTCGACGTTTATCACAGTGAACGGTGCAAGCCAACTGTCCCATTCGAGACTCTACATTCAGAACGAAATTTCGTACAGTCGACTGCACATCGACCTTTACATTAATATCACCCTTTGTATCCCTACTGCTGGGGCACGGGTCTCTTCATCGCAGAAAGTTTAGGCCGTACTTCACTATGGGGGCCAAGTCAGGATTGGTGAAGGATTGTAAGACAGTCACGGGCCTCACTTTCAGAAGTTATCAAGCCACCCATAAGGCCTCTGATACGGTTTCGTCGTCGTCGTCAATCTATACTAGTCCACTGCTGGACATAGCCCTCCCCTAATGAGCGCCATAGCGCCCTGTCTTCAGCTTGCAGCATCAAGCATCTGCCTGATATGGTTTAAAAACTGCCATTACATTTCAGCCGGTTCCAACGGCTTAGCGTGCCTTGCGAAGCACGGAAGCGCTCGGAAAAAATGCCACTAGCGGTAGTCACATGATTGTCACTCGTCCAGCACCTGACTGCGCCTGTTGTTGCTTAACCCAAGTGATTGATTCCAATCACTGTGTTGCACTGGGCCAGGAGACTTTTACGTGCATATACTTTATTCAATTGCATTACGGGTGACTTTATAACTAAAACATAAAGGCAGAGTTGTCGACTGTACATCGTAATGTCCATTAGGAGTTGAGGGTGTTTAGTAGAGTTCTTTTGTATATTTTACGTTAAAAACCATGCGCAAATTTTATGACGCAAACCCTTTTTCAGTCTCTTTGTTATCATTTTAGTTCCAAGGTAAAACAAACACATTACAATGCATTATTTTACGACACAAAGACATATGATACACACAATGTGGCAAAGAATTCGTTAATATTTTTTTTTTAGAAAAAAACCCCAGGTCTTGATTGAACTATTTCCATACATCAGAGAATCAGGTGCAGCAGAAAACGAGCGCTGATCACTTGTGGCTACCATTTTGGTGAGCTGCAGCCTTTTTCTTTTGTTGCACTTGAGTTTACACTATTGTATTTCCAATATCTTTGTTGTTCTTCATATTTTTGTTTTATTTTGGTGTATGTTTATGTTGGGTAAAGGACCCACCTAAACACTATACTTAAAAACTCTTCAAAAAACCAGGCACTTACAAAGTCTATATTTGTCGACGCCTCTTGACTTGGCAGCCGGCGCCGTTCGGGATGGGTGCACTGGAAAGGCCGGGGAACCCTAGACTTCCCCGTCTATCCCAAGAGCTCTTTTCCCAGAAAACTACCTTTAATGCACCTTCACAGCACCACGTTTTCACCGCATGAGATGTCTAGCCTTCCTCCCGGATCTTTAAAGAGTATAGACGTATTCCGTGTCGCATTAATAAGCCACAATTAAAATAAATTAGGCTACAATAAATCATCGTAAAATAATAGGAGCACATAGAAATAAAGTGTACCGGCGAGGAGGTAGATACAAGACACAACCCACACTACGCGAGCGCGTGAGTAAAAACACCCATTGTCGATTCTGTGAATCGCCGCTCACTACTACCAACCGGCAACTGCGTGTAAAGCGAGACATACTATTTACTCCTGTGGAAGGAAAGAGGCAGACACATATCTCTCAATCCCACGATTATTTTTATCAATCGATCACGCATCGGCTTTCTACTACTCCATAATCTCCTGGTACTCAACGCCACGCCCGCCGCCGTACAGCATTGGTATTGTAGACAATGCCGCTTAGACGGAGTCCTCCGCCGGCGGCGGTAAAACAGCAAGCGGTCCCCGCCGCCTCTGCCCCCACTCTCTCCGCCGCCTCGAGCGCTGTTGACTTGCGACGGGTAGAATCGCTGCAATCGCTTGCTACTGGCGGCGGCACGGACTATGACTCGGACGCCCCGACAAACTCGATAAGGAAAACGAAACGTCAGCGCTTGGATGATTCTGAGGATAGTCCCGTTCTCAGCAATTTAAAGTCTAATTTGGAGGTAATGTTTAAAGAGTGGGCTTCATCGCAAGACTCAAAATATGCCCAGCTACTAAAGACTATGAACGAGATCAAGGAACAAAATTTGGCTCTGACTCACTCCATTAATTTTATGTCAGAAAAGTATGACGACGTTCTGAAACAACTCTCAGTACTTCAAGATGAACGAAAAACCAACAATTGTACGATACAGAATTTGGAAAATAAGATTGAAGTACTGGAGCGCACCTTGCGAAGTTCTACGGTTGAGATTAAAAACATACCGAAGCTCCAGACGGAAATTAAGTCCGACCTCATGGGAATCACACGTAAAATAGGTACTGCCCTTAACGTCGAAGTCGAAAAGACGGATATAAGAGATGTCCACAGAATTAATACCAAGTCCGAGAGCAAACCGATCATAGTTGAATTTACTACTACCGCGAAAAAGGACGAATTTTTGAAGAGCTACAAAAACTACAATTTGTCTCATAAGGAGAATAAATTTAACACTTCAGCTATTCAAATCACCAATCCATCCAAACCAATTTACATCTCGGAATCACTCACACCACACGCTCGAAAGCTCTTCTTTGTGTGCCGAGAGTTTGCAAGAAATAATCAGTATGATTACTGCTGGGTGGTAAACAGCAAAATATACTTACGTAAATCAGAAGGAAGACCTCCTATTAAAATAGAAAGGGAAACCGAGTTAGAAAACCTCTCTAAGAAGTGACTAGATATAATATTAATATATTGCATGCATCTTACTGTATCTTTAATATTTTTAGTTTTGTTTTATAAAAGACCTTTAACCTGTAACAATACAACAGCACACTACTGCACACAAAAACACTTACAAAGACCCAAGCATAACGCTACCACCGCTCACACTCACATACGCATAAATGACACTCATCTTACGCTGAATATTTATAATATGCCCCCCAGTTCCTTCAAATCTTCAAAATCTGTATATTCACCGTGTTCATGGACCAACACAGTTGTTAGTGACCTACACCTTCAATCAGTCCATGTTTACCTCTTTACGTTCTTATGGCTAATATAAATCACATATCATCTGAGATTGATGACCTCTGTGTCTCTCAATCTGAGCTTGTTGAACCTACAGAACTAAAGGCAAAATTATTATATAAAAATAAATCAATTAAAATCATCACGCAAAATATTCGCAGCATATATAAAAATATAGACCCGTTTCAAGTTTTTATCGAGAACCTTGGTGTAGAATGTGATGTCATCATTCTAACCGAAACCTGGACGCAATCGCATAAACCACTGCCCCAACTAGACTCACACAATTTAGCATCTACAATTAATAACAGAAATCAAAATGACGGTGTAGTAGTATACACTAGCAATAAACTGGAATGCATCGTGGAAGAACCTGACTTTGAAGATGGGAACTGTTTAATTATAAAACTAAATAAAGAACTTGTCATAGTGGCAATATATCGCTCACCGTCATTTCAAAATATTGATAAATTTCTTACGTCCCTTAACAATGTGTTAACAGAACTAAAGGTCTACAAAAATGTCTGTGTCATTGGTGACATAAATATAAATATAACACAGCATAACAATGACTCAAACAGTGAAAGCTATCTAAACTTAGCAGCTGAACATGGACTTCTACCTGGGCATACATTCCCTACACGAGAAACGAGTTGTCTTGACCATATACTACTCAAAACAAACTCTTTTTCTCAGGCTTTCGTTTTTCGGGAATCATTCACTGATCATCAACCAGTACTACTAAATTTTTGTCCTAAAGAAACTGTGCTCAAGCCACCAACGACTTACAATAAAACTGATTACGACCAGGCTGCTGCAGACCTAACAGCCATTGATTTGAGTGTTGTATATGCCACCAATGATGCAAACAATGCAACTGATATATTAATAAATGCAGTTAAAACTGTTTTAGAACAAAATACGAAAACTATCACTATACCTAGGCGAGCCCGTACCTTGAAGCCTTGGATCACTCCGGGACTCCTTAGATGTCAAAGGCATAGGGATAACATGCACAAAATGGCCAAAAAGGACACGCAAAATGAGATAGTTCAAAAATCATATCGACGTTATAGAAACTACTTTAATGATATAGTAAAAAATGTAAAAAGAAACTACTATAGAGCGGAGTTAGAAAAGTGCAAAGATGCCAAACAAACCTGGAAGACGATTAAATCAATAACAAATGTTAGTAAAAAAACAAATAGTGCAAAAGAGCTGCTTCACAAATACGACAAAAATCCTAAAATAGCTGTAGATGATATCAACAGCTATTTTGTAAATGTGGGAAAAAACCTAGCCGATAAGATCTCTGCTTCACCAACAGATAGTGCGCACAACCATATTAAAATACAGTCTCATTCAAGATCGTTCGTTCTGCTTAAAACTGACGAAAATGAAATATACAGCATCTTACGCAACATAAAAAATGATGTAGCAACAGGGTGTGATGGTATACCATGTCTATTCCTAAAAAAGACATCAAACGTAATCATACCATGTCTGACTTACATTTTTAACCTATGCCTAGAACAGGGAGTATTTCCAAGAGCATTTAAAAGGTCTGTTATTACACCTATCTACAAGCAAGGGGATAAAAGCAGTGTCAGTAACTTTAGGCCAATATCAGTCCTAACTGCTCTTTCCAAACTACTTGAGAAGGTAATTAATGTCCGGCTTATGAGCTATCTCGAAAATGAAAAACTTATATCTAAGGCACAGTATGGGTTTCGTGCTGGAAAATCAACAGACGATGCTGTTTGCGACCTTGTAGAGTATATCACAAATAACCTCGATAAAAGGCGGAAATGCATCGGTATCTTTCTTGATTTAGCAAAAGCCTTTGACACTGTTTCTATCCCCATCCTACTTAGAAAGATGGAAAGCATAGGAATTCGTGGCACTTCCTTAGACCTTTTTCGGGATTACTTGACAAATAGAAGTCAGTGTGTAAAAATTGATGAATTCATCAGCTCTGACACATACGTGTCATACGGAACCCCTCAAGGAAGCGTGCTCGGCCCGAGTCTCTTTCTCATCTACATTAATGAATTGTGTCTCCATTCTCCTTCTGATGGTAATATCTTCACATTTGCTGACGATACAGCTCTTGTTTATGAGGGAGAGACTTGGGACGCAACACGTCAAACCGCAGAGAGGGGTCTTAAAGAGGTTATACATTGGCTGGATCAAAATTTACTTACCTTAAATACAGGAAAAACCAAATTCGTTGCTTTCTCAATAGACAAAAAAACCCAACCTCCGCCAAATTTTGAAATAAGAGCGCATAGATGCAAAGATGAACAAATGCCACTATGCTCATGCAACCAGCTGGAAAGGTCAAGTCATATAAAATACCTTGGTATAGAACTAGACTGTCACCTTTCCTGGAACCACCAAATTAATACTCTCGCTATCAGAACCCGAAAACTTATATGGACGTTTAAAAATCTGCGTCACATGGCTGATTCAAAATTATTAAAATCTATTTACTACGCTTTGGCTCAATCCATACTGTCATACTGCATCACAGCCTGGGGGGGGATGTGCAAGACTAGACTTTTAAAACTGGAGCGGGCACAGCGGTCAATATTAAAGGTAATGCTCTTCAAACCGTTCAGATACCCAACAAGTGAACTATACAAGACAAGCGAGGTACTAACCGTGCGGCAGTTGTTCATTTTACAAATTATTCTCAAGCAGCACGTAAAAATAAACTATGACCCTGACTACTACTCTGGACTGAGAAGAAAAGACAACATCTGCAAAATCGGAAAGTATAATACTGTTTTTTACTCACGTTTTCCCACATTTCTACGTCCATTTATGTATAACAAACTCAATAAACTTCTAGACCTTTGTCCACTAAATCTACACATGTGTAAGCATAAACTTAAAAAATATCTTCTTTCCCTTAAGTATTCAGAAACAGAAGCCCTTTTCACTATCCTAAAATAAAACTAACAACAAAATGACAATACAACAATCACACACAAATAAGGTCTATAATTAAAAATATAAGTAAGCTAAACACGTCACAGCGTTCACCCACACCTACCAATACTTTCCCCCATAAACACACACACACTTACACATACACACACACACACACACAACCAAACAGGTCTGTTCCAAACTTAATTAAATTTTTCAAACTTTAAAATTATTTTAAATAACGAAAGCACCTTATTATAATCATATTATATTTGTAATAGTTAAAAACAGTGTTAATCGCACCATTAGGGAAGGACTGACTCCTAAGATACAGGTTACCCTAGTTTAGGAGTCAGGACGCTACGAAGTATTATAAGAAAGCTGTGTACACATATTGAAAGTTACATTGTATGTTTTGTCAATAAATTACTTACTTACTTACTTACTTACTACTATTTTGGGCGATCCGTTGCCCGATAACAAAACACTGAGATCCGTCCCTGAGCTTATTTTGCACTTCACGCGAAGGTAATAACCCCAGCAATCTAATTGCCACACAATTTTGGGAAATCACACGTCTCACCAAGCAAGAAACAAGAGCGCAAATTTTAGCTCTTCTTACAGATGACTAGTAGTTCCGCCCATCATGGGTGCGTTCAGAAATCAAACTTCTATTCTAAACAGTTTATTTGTGTTACAAAAGTAATAAATCGTTTTCTCATTCACTTTCACATATTCTTTTGAGTAATCGGCTATTCACATAACTTTATTAAAGTAATATCTTTATGGTAGCTTATTACTATGATCTACTATGAGGTAATAACCTGACAGTTGTTCATAGTAGATTAGTAAAGAGAAGTACTAGAAATCGAGAGTCACTAGATGTCTAAATTTGCAGCTTATCATTAGATGGTGTAGATATTTCTAAAATAAATGATAGCCCTAATAAGCAGAAACAGAAACTGATTTGAATATCATGGAAAACACGACTGCTGAGCATTGGCTAGAAATCGGTACCCGAATTCCACATTGCGGCTCATTTTCAGTTACCTACGTTGGTCTCGCAATAGTTGTTACCTTATGCACAGGAGTCGGTTTTTTTATGTGACTGAAGAAAATATATGGGACGTTTTGTGGATTTTGGAAAAGGAATGGCCTGCGTGGAGCTTAAAATGACAGATATCACGACGAATCTACTGACGCAGTTTCTTCTTACAATGAGTGTGAAATGTGACCTTATTTGTTAAACCACAATTCATAAAAACACTCCTAAGAGAACGGTGGTGTCGGAGCGGTGTAGAATGCCGGTTTCTCAACCAGGAGGTCGTGAATTCAAACCCCGCAAGTGCCAATAACTTTGTTTCAGTCCCAGTTGCTAAGTTATGTACATAAATGTGAAGTTATAGTGCAATACCACTCACTGACGGTGAAGGCAAATATCGTAAGGAAGCCCTAGTGTCTAAAATGTTAACGTTCTTCAGGGCTTGCTATGTACTACGGCCCATCAATGAAGCTAAGTGCGGAAATATCAGGTCTAACTAACTAAAACACTGCAAAACGCTCTCTTAAATACTCCATGAAGAGCTTACACGGAAAAAACGTAATCATGGAATAAATAAATAAACTATAAGGAGTGCTTTAAAACAATCTATTTATATAAATAAGGCATCTAGTTTTCAACCCTGGGATTTGTTTGAGCTATGAACTATCTATTACAATAGTTTATAGTAACTCTGTAGGTACTCCAAAATTGTTTAGAACTTTCAATTGATTTTTTTGTGTCAGCAGACGAATTGTTATCCTAAACTTTAGAAGTAAATTAGTCTTACAGATATTTGTTCTTTACATACGTAAATACGATTCTTCCGAAATACTCCTATAAGTGTTTACACCGTGAATATTTGCATACCTAGATTACTTTTAAAGTTAAGAATTTCCCGTAATTCTCAATTTTTCAAGGAACCTAACGGAACGGTTTAATAAGATAAGAATATTCTTTATTGTAAACCAGAGTGTTTAGTTCAAGTTTTTTAATTACTCGATCGCGTTAACGTAAACTCATTTTTCTATGGCATCGAGGAAGCGCCACCTAGCGACAAGTATGCAAATTAAAATTGCTGAGTGCGAGTTGTAATGGTTTACGTTGAGAAGTGAACACGTTTACCAGCCAAAACACGAATAAACGCGAGTGCGAGTTGTACTCTGACAGCGTTTTGCCAGTTCGAACGGTTAACTTATACTCATACTCACTACTCAATGCTCGATTAACGCGGCAGTATAGTTATTCGATTGGATCTCTCAAACTCGTACTAAGCACTCAGAGCACATGTAAAGATACGAATTACAACTGGCGGCCTTATTGCTACAAACAATTTATTCCAGACCATACAAACATTCCCGCTTTTGGGGAACACACTAAATGGCATTCAATCAATTATTTTCACACTAATATTATAAAGGCGAAAGTTTGTGAGTGAGTATATTTGTTACTTCTTCACGTCTAAACGGCTGTAGTGACTTTGATAAAATTTGGTGTGGAGTTAGCTGTCACCCTGGGTTAACACATAGGCTACGTTTTACTGCGGGAAAATTTCTTATTCCCATGGGAAAATCGATAAACCGCGGTGGGTAACACCGCGGGGCACAGCTAGTAGTACCATACTTGTTTGTTCTGAAAATTCAAAAAAATTCTAAAAAATAATCCAATTGCGGGTATTTTTCATATATTTATACACGAAACGTTCATGCATGCGTTAGAACGTCAATCACAATTCAGTAATTTTTGTGTTACTGCTAAATGAAAAATAAATTACTTTTGGGTCACCCTTTACAAGACAATAGATCGACGTCTATTGAAATTCAACCCGCTCCGCAGAACCAAGATCGATCCACTTGGCCACAATATTAAACCCAGCAAGCACGTACTACAGTATTAACGTACTGGCACCGTGTTAATTGTACACTACGATACGAGTACTAAGTAGATTGAGTTATGTACATAGTGGTTTGGAGATAAAATAAGATAAGATAAGTTTAGACAAGATATTTGTACATCTACTTCCTTCTCCAATATATTACTCCAGTTCATCCAAAGGTTATCTGGAAAAGATTGCTTTTGATAAGGCCGCCGTTTGTACTCTTAGGTTAAGAAATATCTGTGTAATTTCCATTTTAATGTTCAATAAAGTGTTATCTATCTATCTATCTATAAGCAAATTACTTATTTGCACGTTTTGAAACAAGAGTCAAAAAGTGCAAATAAATTTTGGAGTCTGTCTCTTCATGATTCGTAGGCACTTGCATCCTTTACAGACGATATAAGCAGTGTCTAATAGTTACACCCTTTAAGAATAATTAAAAAGTTAGATTCGTAAGCGGGCATAGGAGAGGAAGACTCCAAAGTTGGGTTGGTAAAGATCTTCATGATACTCGTACGGTAGCTAGATTTAATTACAATTTAATAAAACGTATTTAATATGGTTGCCTGGAAGAAATTGCTTTTATTAATAAGTCTGCCAATTGTAATATATTTTTATATTATTTCTATGTACAATAAACAATATTTTCTCTATGTATCTACCTATAAAACATTATTTTATTCAAAGCATCTGTGGCTCAAAATGTTAGTAACAATAGTTCTTATAACCATTGTTGAGAGCCGTATAGGTGCCGTTATAGTCTGTTAGCTTTTAGAATATACCTCGGGCTCTAGAGTAGGCTTCGGTTTTCGCTAATTTTCACCGGTTTTCGTACTGATGATCGAGTTCTGATTTCGAAATTAAGTGTCATATTACTTCCGATATTTTTATTACACGAATATATCCGAGTCTATCCAATAGTAGCCGAGGTATATTCTTAAAGCTAACAGACTATACTTTACTTTTCAATTTCTTTTAATAAATGTTTGATCTGCATTAGGTACCTACTCTAGACTACTATCATACTAGACACTAACATAATGGGCATAATAACTAGGACTAACTAATTTTAAAACTGACTATACATAAAAAAAACGATCTAAACAAACCAAAACTAAAAAAATAGAAAGGTCTGTGGCCAACATCCATGTTAGTAAATGTATGGACACATTTCACACTCCCCGGCCTCAGTGATCCCACAGATGTGGAAACACTGAGACAGTGATTAATATTATGGACAGTCAAGTCTGTCTGCGATCATGCTGAGAACGCTGTCAGCGCTGTCCCGCACCCACTAAGGCTAAGTAAATAATGTGAGAGAATAATTTGGAATCCCGGTGAAAAAAAATTTGTTTTCTGAAGTTACATTTGTGAATTTCAAGTACCACACGCTAACGTTAAAGGAAAATATCGTAAGGAAAGCCACAGTTTCTTAGCCTCAACCTCAACCTCCAACGCTTGAAATCGCCAATCCTCAGTGGGGTCGCGTGTTGACAAAGCTCATACCTCATATATAGGTAGTTTAATATATATGTATATGTTACCGCCATTTTGACTGTCATTCACAAAAAACCTATTAATTAAAAAACATGTTACCGTGAATCGATTAAATAGAATTCGCATGAATAACATATTTTAAACTTTCGCGACTTGTACACATATAATATTTTCGGAGCTTAATCGCTTAGTAAATTATTGCTATTTTACCTCGACGTTTCGACGACGTTACAGTCATCGTGGTCACGAGAAGACTGATAGCTGGCACCCGTTCACATCTTCGGCTGATGAGGTTTCAGACTAGGGTCGCGACACACTACACTGACATTGTCAGCGTAGTGTGTCCCTAATAGTGCTTTGTGATGGCTGATTGAGGGTAGTCTGAAACCTCATCAGCCGAAGATGTGAACGGATGCCAGCTATCAGTCTTCTCGTGACCACGATGACTGTAACGTTGTCGAAACGTCGAGGTAAAATGGCAATAAATTACTACGCGATTAAGCCCCGAAAATATTCTAACTAATTCGTATGAACATGCGTTGTATATTACGGCACAAGATGTTAATATGTGCAACAACCTGAGTCACTTCAAATATTGACCTATGTGCCATTTCCAAGAAGATGGCCCGATACGGGCCGGCACTAATGGTGACCCGGCTGGGATTTCCTCTGGAAAAGCAAAGCAGTATTAATTTGGGTCACCGGATGGAACACCTGCCACCTGCTATTTGGAATTGCAATCTGCTAAGAAGATCTGAATAGGCACAACACAATCCTTGTCCCGGCTCCCGGCGTCCATAAGGTACCTCCGTAGAGATTTTGTGGTTGCACAAGAGCAATAAAGCTGCAGTTAAGTTTCTCCTTTAGGATTGTCTCAATTCTAATATAATAATTGTATCAAAGAGACTCAGAGTGTAGCCAGTGTCATAGCACGCTACTTTGAATCGGTGGAATAGTGAAAACTATCAACGTGTTGGATCTGTACGAGATTAGGCGAACCCTGAATTAGATAATGGAATACTTTATTGCTCTAATTTACTTTTTTAAGTTATGAACATTTTATTAGCAATACCACTCGCTAATTGTGAAGGAAAACGTTGAAATTAAATGAAATTAAATCAATTTATTTCAAAGTAAAGAATCTACATTCTGTTTACTGAATATCAATGCACAATGTAAAATGATAGCCGCTGACTTCGGGCCGTAGTGTAGTGGAGAAAAAGGCAGCGGGAAGAAAAACTCCACTCTGACAATCTTTTCTCAAGTCATATTTAATGAGGAAACCTGAGTATCTGAGGTGTTCAAATACCACAGCGTTAGAAATTGCCGATCCGCGGTGGGCACGCGTATTAATTAAGCCTAAACTCTTTCTTTCTGAGAAGGGAAAAAAGAAAACAGTAACAAAAAAAATCAAATTCCAAGAAATAATGTTGATCATAATTAATGTTGAATTGATAACAAACTAATGACTGTTGAATGTTGTTGAATTAACTATTGTGGTTAATTATGTTATAATGTTGTTGATAACAAACTCTAACCTGTTTCAGGATTTGCACCTTTTAGCTGACTGCAAGATACAATTATGGTGCAAGATACAATTATACAAGGTACCTACTCATTTATGTAGTACTTTTTCATACTTAGCTAGAACTTAAAAAATCACAAGTGAACATAACTTATACTAAATTATACTTTTTTTTCAGTAGGACAAGTTACACTGGACCCCAGTCTTGCCTGATGGTAAGCGAAGACGGGGTCTGCGATGTTACGTGCTTACCTTTTAAATGCCGGTTAACTCTACTTTTAAAGACACCCAGGTTATATGTCTCCGGAAAGACAGACGATTGCAGCGTGATTCCACAACTTTGCTGTTCTTATAAAATTGACAGTTGATACATAAGTAACATAACATAACATTTACATGCAGGCACATACATTGCTTCTGGCCCTACACTAGGACACCCTGTGTCGTGAGAACCAGACACAACGACATCACAAACATGTAAACATCCAAAACCTGGGGTCATACGGAGTTCAAACCAGGAACTCCTAAATACGAATAAAATTTTCCACCTATTATGAACAATAAGCGTCGACGTAGGTATTAGAGGTACGCTCAGCGCTCAGTTGCGGTACATCACTATCGAAACTTTTTCGCTTGGAGCTCGCACGTGACGATCTTGGCTGTTCCCTACCCTGTGCTTTGTATTTTTTTGGCCGATGACGTTCAATAACTTTTTCTTAAACATGCGCGGAAATATTATTCTTACTTTTGAATAAAGAACACGCGAAGTATCATATTTACGTACGTAGACTGAAAAACCAAAATCACTTCCCGGCGCATTCTTTGAATTTGGAACGAAAAACTCACCGGCAATGTTGTATGAAACGGTGTTCTGTTTAAATTTAGAACTCTTTCATCTATCGTACACATTGCGTTCTCGTGGCTGTATAGCCACAGATGCGTTTACCTTTAGGCACAAACGGTAAATAAAAAAAAATTGGCGGTAAAGCGGAGTTCACTGTTATTTGGTTAATAATAAATTAAATTTATTATGTAAAAGGCCCTTATTTCCTTGCATTTTTTTAAGAAAAGCACTAATGCCTTGGCCGAAATGGCAATTGCCTGTCTCGTATAATTGAAGTCCTCGCCTGCGGCTCGGCCTTCAAACTCATACTCGACCTGCAATTGCCTCTTTCACTGCCATTGCAATAATGTACTTTTAATTTCTTTTTATGAGCGAACATTGTTAGAGTGCAACCTTGGGGCGTTGCAGGGAAAACCAAACCTTAACGTGATAAATAAAATAAATATAAATATTCATGGACATATTACACAGATCTTGTTAGCCCTATACTAAGTACAACTTTATGACTTGTGTTGTAGGTGCTAACTCGACGATAAATTTAATACAGTAATTACATAGATAACATCCAAGACCCGAGACAAACTAGAAAAGTTCGTTTCCTAGTTTGACCTGGCAGGGGATCGAACCCGAGACCTTCGGTTTTAAGTCAGCGTGCCAAATCGCTGCGCCACCGAGACCGTCAAACCTCTACCTCAATCGTGGTCGAGGTTAGATCAGTTTTGTTTAATAACAAGCGCTCTCGGACAATGACACTGTGGAAGAGTTCGAAACAAAACAAGTTACTAAAATCACGTGTTTTAATAACTGGTGATGCGTTTCTCGTAGGTACGTTACGTTTCGCAAAAATCACGTAACTAACGCTAACACGCCTAATCAACAACGAATTTAAAAATATTGTTCTGTGACCTGCGATAAATTCACCGTATCGCGCGAGAGATGTGAATACTCACGGATTTCCAAACAATTTATCATTTTCCGTCGACTTGGTTTCGGGTAGAGGTCCCTTTTATCTTTCACCTTAGCCTCGAGGCAAAAAATATAATAATTCACTCCCACAATCCCAGGATGTCCTTGATAAGAGATTTTGGACCCTTCTAACTGCTGGCTTTGAATATAAATAAACAATGTGTATATTATCTCCAAGAATGTTTTTAAAAAAAGTAACGACATTTTTTGCTTATAAAACACTACCTACGTACGTATACGTAAAAAAACTTAGCATTAGACTTTTTCGATAAAATATTTGTTCGGAAATCATGTTACGTGTTTCATCTCAAAATTATTCCACACCGAAATAACTTTCTCGGTATAATATAACACAAGAAAAGAAGGAAAAAATTAAATGAACGGCCAAGTGCGATTTAGACTCGAGAACCAAGGGTTCCGTACCACCTCATTTTTTTGAAATCAATTAATATTTAGGGACTCGCACTCGGTCGTTATGTATTATTTGTCGTTAGAAGATACAATTCCCAAATTCATGCCAAGTTTGATATTTGCATAAATTACCGTTTTTACGATAGAGCATATACAGTAAAACGGCGAAAACACAAATGTACGTTGTATGGAGATTCCTTTTTATTTTTTATTATTTTATAAATCGTTAGGTTATCCTCCATGATAACACAATTGCTGTGAAAATTTCAACTGGCTACCTTTTACAGTTCCAAAGAATTAGAGTCCTTGAAAGGTCGCACGAATGGACAGGCAGACGGATAGACAGCAGAGGCAGAGTAAGGCTGGGCGCATGCTGAGGCGCAGATGACGCAATACAGCGCAGCGCAGGGCAGCGCAGATTTTATAAAGCATGGAACGTCATTGAGCTACGTACGCTGCGGCGCAGTCACGTGCGACGTAGACATGTGTCTGCCCTGATCTGCGTCGCGTTGTAGTACCGGCACAGATTTCTGCGCGAGACGTGCACGTCAAGGCTTGTTTAGTGACAATTTTGTTGCAATGACAGAACGTTCGCTGTGAACCTTGTTTGTATGATTCAAATGATCCAGACTTTTCAAAAAAGACATTGAAAGAGATTCACCCATAAGGGTGAGAATTGCCAAGGAATGGAGCAAATAGTTGCGTCGCAGCATGCAGTGTAGGCCTATACCTGCCTCAGATGCCCTGCCTTGACTGAGTTGTGCTGCGCTGTGCTGCGTCGCCTGCGTCTCAGCATGCGCCCAGCCTAACGGAGTCCCATTCGCCACCCTATGGGTACGGATCTCTAAAAAAGAAAATAAAAATTGAAAACAGAAGCGGAAATTGAATAGATGGATTATTAATGGACAAAAGTCATAAATAATACGTAGGCAGGCACTTATTAATATTTCATAACTTTTCTTTTAGAAAAACACGGCGAAAGAAAACGTGTTGACTTGTCTTTTCTGTGGCTTTTCTGTAGGCTGACAAATCTGTCAGAATGGTATAGCAGCTGGGCAAGCCAATCCATCCAAAAGACCAATATCCAATGCACTGCGGTGCCCGAGTGGTCCCTTCACCCATCTAGTGTGAGTGAAGGTGCCTCTGGACACTGTATAAATCATCTCATTACGTTGCTGCAAGGGCCAAGTTACTAATGGGCACTTAGAATTATAAATAAGTAAGTCTGAACTCACAAGAGAGGCTAAGCCCGAAGCAGGAGTACCAAATTAATTTGTGACTTCCTAGTAATTATTACTTTTTACTTTTAGATACAAGCGGTAATACCACATCGCTAAAACACTTGCCTCACATCCGGGAGGTCCTGGATTCGACTTCTTTGTGTCCCAATGATTGTTTTATAAGTTACGTATATTTGTGAACTTTGTTCGCCAAACATGAAGGAATACATCGTGAAAAAACTTTCCTCAATCCGCTATTTGACACGTATAAAATTTGACGCGATAAATGAATATTTCCTATAGTATGTATTTAACGTAAGAAACCGATATATATTGATTTCGCTAAGTAAGTATGCAGGATGGCTGCAAAATTTGCAAAGTAACAAAATTTTTTCCTCGTTTAATTCGTAACGGCGAAAACGCTATCCGCCATCTTGAAACCATCTAAAGTAATGTAAACAAACGTCTTTCAGCCAGAGCCAGTGGACATTGATTATTATAGGACTTACTTTAAATTAATCTTCACATAAATACACCCGAGTTTTAATTTATAAAGAGTCGGGGTCTCTTTTGGCGAGTTTGAGCCAATTTTTTCGAATGTTAATTTTTCAATGGGAACACGGATCCACAACTTCCTGGGGGTCTTTATTGACGTGTTTTTTCATTCTCGAACAATGTTACAATGATAATTGGTATATTTTGGATGTAAATTCGATGAAATCATGGTTGCGTTGGTGCTCAGAGATCACTTACAGAAAATTGAATGTTAAACTTTGTTTACAATTTTTTGGACTTCAAACTATAGACAAAAATGGCTGACCGCGTTATTGGCTGTTTAGGAAAATAAAGTTCTAAAATATATTTTTATGTTGCTTTTAGGTCCTCAAAAATATACATACCTACTAAAATATATTTGGTCTAATGGTAGAGTTATTTACCGGTTAAGACTTACTTGAAAAGAGAGTCAAAGTCAAATAGCGGATTAAATCGTTATGACAGACCTCCTATATGCTGCTGTAGGTGCTTTTGGAGCAACATGCAAAGGAACGCTGACACTACATTAACGTGATGTTGGCACAATATGAACCTTATTAAATTACTTAGCATGACGTTTACATACAACTCGATTAAGCCAAAGCAATATTTCAACAAACACATGTAGACAAATCAAAACAAACAGGTAACAGGAATTCCTGAATTTTATGATACCGATATTCCCTAGCTAGACTAATGGGTACACGATGGCGCTGTCGCAACTTGTTTACATTCGGGACACTTTAGGGAAATGTTTCACGCAAAAAGAGCAGTGAAATATAGGCAGAGGGTGGCATAACGATAAAGCTTTTTATTGAGTTGCCATGTACGTACCTCTACTCTGAACTTCAATTACTTACGCGATACAAATGCGTAAGATGTGTCGTTCTTAGTTTTATAAATTACTAGCTGACTCAGCGAACTTCGTACCGCCTGACAGTCGATTCTTTAATTTTTTTTGTATTTTTCTCTCCGTAAGAACCATCCGCGTACTTCAAGGAATATTCTAAAAAAAAAGCAAAATCGGTTCAGCTGATCTCGAGATTTGCGCTTACCAACACATTCAGCGATTCATTTTTATATTATAGACTAGCTGACCCAGCGAACTTCGTACCGCCTAACAGTCGATTCTTTAGTTTTTTTTCCCCTCCGTAAGAACCATCCTCGTACTTCAAAGAATATTCTAAAAAAAGAATTAGCGAAATCGGTTCAGCTGCTCTCGAGATTTGCGCTTACCAACACATTTGGGGATTCATTTTTGTATATAGATTAATTGATACGGGAAAGTGCAAAACCTCTTATCCATACAAAACGTAGCAAATAAATTAAAGGGTTAAAAAAATCTAGGTACTCCAACGTCGGCAAGGGTAGTCTAGTGGATAGAATATACCAATGACTTTATTTTCAAGTTATTAGATTAGATTAGAACTCTTTATTGTACGCACCAAAAAATTAAATACATTAGGAAAGGCTCACATATCTAACGGTCTTATCGCTAAAAGCGATCTTTTTCAGGTAACCTTATGTTATTTATTAGTAATGTACATTGTGAAGTTATAGTGGTAATACCACTTGCCAACTCTGAAGGAAACTCAGCGCTTGAAATTGCCAATCCGCGGTGGGCACTCTCTCGGAGAAAAGTTCTGTGCCCTGCAATGAGACGTTTATAGGTTACATACAAAAGGTACTCCAACGTTTCCAACCACATAGATAAATTCACCAATACGATTATAGATAGATCTTTTTCTTCTTCTTTTCATGCTATATTAGTCCACTGCTGGACACAGCCCTCCCCTAATGAGCGTCACAGCGCAAGGTTGTGCCATCATTGGGGGGTAATGCCCATAATCCCCACGCTGGGCATGCGGGATCGCAGTTTGGTGGAATTGTACTGCAAGGGGCGCTGCTGCCCACCCCCCGGTTGTGTCCCTCAGTCGCCTTTTACGACACCCGCGGGAAGAATTTGGGTTGGTGCTATTCTATAGGCCGACACCACACAGCCCGATAGATAGATACATGGATGATTTTCTTTGCCGAACTAATATACCAATTGAACTCTAATGCGACACATTTCTAGTTAGACTGGTTTCCAATTTTCAGCGTTTGCACAGTCCACACCAATTCAAACTTTCAATTTTCGTTTCAAGCTTTATGTGTGTAGCTTGTAAACGCCAACCTCCACTTGGATTAAATACAGAAGTCTAGAAAAACGCAAAAGGAAAAAACAAGCCAACGAATTGACTTTCCTGCTTTCGATAAATCTAGAGCGGCGATAGTAAACTCGTAGATCTAGAGTGAACTCTCAGCGTGTTCGTCGGATGCACTGGATAGGAAAATACGGTGATGTCACCCGCAGGCGTCCGCACGTGCAATATGTACTGAATAATGTATCAAGCTTGTTTGGATCTGAGAATAAAAATTCATTTTCTGATCATTTCCAACGTAAATGGAACTTAAACATAAACGGCCTCATATTGAAAACACAATTCCTCAAGCATTCCAAACTCAGTAAAATAGTCAGCTGTGAGATTTTACAAGGAAAAGAGGTAAACTCAGATTAAATAAAACGCCTCTAGGAGTGTTTTAGTAGAATTTTGTTTTTATAAATAAGGCAGAGATACTTTAGAAAGGAAGGGATCCTTCGCAGTGATGATATAATATTATCCCTTTTTTGAGGGAAAGCCTAAACGCCTGGGTAGCTTTTTGAGCTTCCTGAGGAAACCTGGGTATTTGAGATTTCAAGCGCTATCAACTAGGTATAATTTGTTAGCATTTAGAATATACCTCGGCTACTATCGGATAGAATCGGATATAATCGTGTAATATCGGAACAAATAATAATAGTAATAGAAATATTGGAACAAATATGACACTTAATTTTACATGACTTTTCAAAATAGTAAAGAAAGGTTTTATCCAGAGCAGGAAGTAGTATTACACTCGTGTACTTTCGGCAAAAACCAAAGCCTACTCTAAATATGATCTAAAAGCTAACAGACTGTATGTCAACGCTTCAATTCTTAATAATGTAGTGGCAATGCTATTTCTCTGAGAGTAAGGATGCCTTACAGTGGGACTCTGCTAATAGCTATTATGCTATGTAGAAATATCTTGCGTCGAAGTTAGAAACTGTTAAGACCCAAAACTCTCGTGTTCCGCAGTAGAACTTTCTAATCGAGCTACTGTGAATGAAGAGATTTGAACCTGCAACGCTTGGAATACTGTGCCATCATTTCACAGACAAAGCTATTCTAGCTACAGCCTGAGATATCTGTATTTACGTATAAAAATCTCGCATCACAGAGTTTGTTATCGGAATCCTGCGACACAGATTCAACGATTTTTTGCTTATATTTAAGAATAATAATAAGAATAGAATAATTTATTTTCACAACCCTTATAGAGTTTGTACAATCTAAAATTACAACTAGTTTATGAATCAACAATATTAGCATATGTTTCTATGCTAGAGCTTGACACCTGTTAGTTAGAAAGACGGGTAGCCAGTGGAAATTTGGATATTGTTATAGTTTATTGCTTAAAAAATAAATTTATATAAATAAAAAGAAAAGCAAACTAAGACTATTAAAAGTAATTTAGTGGGACTGAGACTAGGTTACTAGGGCTAGGTCGAAGGCTATAAATTATGGCAAATGAATGTTTGCGAGGTCAGAAAGTCTAACATACAAAATCTATCTGACCAGACACTGTGACACGAGATTTTTCTGTATTAGATCTCTCGCCATAGGATTTGAGGATTTGTTATCGAACTCTTCCGAAACGGCTTCGCCGATTTATGTATGGTGGAGTGAGAATAGTTCGTAGGCTAATTAATATGGAAAACAAAGTTTACAGCGTCAGCTAGTAAAATATAAAATCCATTGCCTGCCGGCGGTGGACACTTATATTATGTTTGTAATCTCTAGTTTTGAGACAAGGCCTGTACTTTACAGTGGGGCGTACATAGGCGGCATTATTATAGATGGTCTCCAAAGAACTAAATTAATTTTTATCAATTCAATTTCAGCTTTGGGGTTATACCAAAGCTGACATCGAAGTGGGCTGTGAATCCATTTGTTTTTAAATTCCGCGTGACACGGGCTATACCTTCAACGAGCAAATTAATTCTATTGTTCGTGCCAAGGTCTGGCGCAGAAGGCTTGGACGCCAACGTCCTCGTCCCAATGTTAAGCACCCTATGGTGCCCTACTTTTCTGTTTTAAATAAATCATATGTTTATTTAAAAATCCCAGTTTATTCAACTATATTTTCACAAGACATCTTAGTATTAGACTGAACTAACATAGGAACTAAATTTAAAACTGACAATATTAAAAAACTATATCTATAAAAAAGTAAAGTAAACAATAAGAGGGTCTGTCGCCAATAAACGGGCTGCGGGTTGCTTGAGTGGGGATGGAGGCTAGTGTCATGATTTTGCATGATATATCTAATGTTACACGTAAGTATTACCATCAAAGTAGGTACCATCATAATAATAGTTGCATCAGTCACCATGTCATTGATGAATTATTGATTGTGGGTAGATAAACATTAAATTGACAAGCAAAAACAAGAGAAAAAAAAATTAAGGGTAGTTTTAAAAAGAAAAGGGAAACCGAGTGGGGTTTGAAAGTGGCACGTCGCACGCTAGCGGCGGGGAGTCATTGCATTCCCGAATACCTACGTTGCTGACCGGATCTCCTGAACAAACTTCATATTATTAGGATGATGGTTCGCTCTCTTATTCTTTCTCCACAGCGCAGGGAAGACTCGTTATAACCTCATTGCGTTGAACGATAATTTGATTTAAAAAATATATTGAATACTGTGCAGTAGAAATGAGGTCCTTGAGAAGTATGTGTTACCCTGAATGACAGGAAACGCAATAGTCTGATGATTAGAGAACGTTGTGGACTGAAAGAGGATGTAGTATCTAGAGTTGAGAGACATGAAGGAAGAAAGATTGACGAAACAAATATATCGAATCTGAGTGGAAGGGCCGGTAAGGGACGTCCCAAGCGGACCTACGTCGACCAAATAGGGGATGTATTAGCAAAGGAGACGATATAATGTACCCGGAACCGGCGTGCGTGCATGCAACAAATTATGAACGTTGATGAAACGAAGGTGATCTGTCAGGATCGTGCTGGCAAGTGACAGTCCTTGATCTCTGCCTACCCCTTTGGGATACAGACGTGAGGTTATGTTATGTTTTATTGAATACTATGTAACTGCTGATTGTTTCATTTGCTAGAAATTGAGGCCAGTTTTATATTAATAATTTATTGTACACGAACATTTAACAGTGCATTACATAACACGTAACATGTAAAAACACGAGCTTATCTTTGTAAGAGTTGAAGAAGCAGTAGAAGGCTTAGAGGCCCTTACATTCAAAATGTAATTCAAAGGAGAATGACCACGACAATATGGACCACGGTACAGAGTTGCGTCAATTCCAAAGTTGTTTTAGGTGGTTTATAAATTAACCAAATAACCATCAACAATTGCCATTTTGGAATCAAAACCCGCATTTCCAAGTTTTTTTAGAAAACGTAACTTAACCTCAAAATAGAAAATATCTGTTGCAAAGTAGGTAGTCGGGGCTGTAAGTAATGCAATTTGCTTAAGTCAGATGTCGCTGCCTGTACGTAATACAGAGAATATTGTAAAGAGGTTCGAAATTTCACTGATGCCGTGAGTCGCCCATTGGCTCAATTGGTAGAGCGCTGGTTCGGATAGCCAGAGGTTGCGGGTTCGAATCCCGGCATGGGTGAAATTTTTAGCCTCTAAATAGGTTTTTAAATTTGTTCCTTAGCACGGGTTAGTGCATTAAAAATATAAATAGTGTAATATCTGTCGTGTCCCTATAGAGGTAAGTTTATAGGTCGTAGTTTGGAGAGCAGATTAATTAGCATATCTGATGGGATAGAGACTTAAATAAATTAGTACCTTGCCTTTATATTTCCTGTTAAAACAGTTACAAATATAAAAAAAAGGAGAGCTGTAAAAAAAACAATAGAACTCAAAGAGATCTTTAATTTGATCCAGTGACACTGGTAGCACTTTAAACATGTACGTAGGTATATAATCAATCATAGTACATCTAACCCATACAGTAGTATCATCTCGCTTTATAATTTATAAAAACTCCGCGATTTACCTTTCCAATGACTTTACATTTATATTAATTTGTAATCGTATACAAAAAAAATCGATTAGAGTTGTCAATAGATTTAGATACTTATTTTGATTATGGCAACACGTAACGTAAGAATAATCAAAACAGTTTCATAACTTATTAAGTTTACAAAATAAACCCCTATACAAAATTGGCATTCTAGTAGCAGAATGACTTCAAAAATAAAGAAAATAATTGTAATATATTTTTTATCTTGATGCATGAGAAAAACCAGTACCATTGATGGTCATGATTCTTTTTTTGAGTTGAGTAAAGAGCAGACAGTTCTGAGTTCACAAATATATAACAACATCAAAACCGAAAATAACTTTACGTCTGCGATCAAGAATACCTACTGCGAAAATCATAAGCAGTTCTAACTATGAGCAGTTCTAAATATATCTTTTAAAAATAGCTTTTGCTTGTAATTTCAATTAAAATCAAATTTATCTAAGAATAGATGATTTGCCGCTGGAGATAATTATGTACGAAGTTTAATTTAATACGACAGGATTTATTTCTGGCGACAAATCCGTAGGTTTTTATGAAGGAGAAAACTCTCTAGAAATCCAATAAAACCTTTGATGCCGGATATTGGATGGTGGTACCAAGTGAGTAGGATGATGCCATTTTGTGCTTATGCGAAGCCCGCTATAGATTAAATTATGCGAAGCCTACTATGTAATATTTAATTTGTTTTATTCAGGTCAAATTAAAATGGAATTGGAAATAAAATAAAAAAGCAGAGGTAAGAAGAAGGCGCCATGCTGGTGTCTTCAACGTCCTGGGTCGTAGCACGCTTCCAGGAAGGTGCAGGCGAGTACTACGCCTTCTGTAACCGGCAAAGCTGGCTTCTTGCCTGCACTCTTCGCGGGTGGTTTAGAACTAATTTTCCATCAAAAGACCGGCTGGTCAACTATTTTATGGATGGTTTAGTCTTGAAAAAATCAAGGCAACCCTTTCGCCGTCGGCGCAAAAGTCAATGCCGGCCACTGACCAGCAAAAACGCCGGCTTGCATTTCTTTTTGTATTCGCCAAATCGCAGATATTGGCTGCATAGAATAGTTTACGGCCGTTTCGTCTATACAGCGGTCCGGTCGCTGAGCGAAAAATTAAAAGAAAAATAAACCGAAAAAAGAAAAATTACACTATAGACTAAAAACGGCCGTTTTTGGCGGAAATCGGTTAAAGTCTACACTTTATTCTATTTCCGTCGAAAACTACCGTTTTTAGCGGAAATCGATTAAAGTTCTAGGACAACGTCCTAGGCTGTAGGTTCTAAAAATTAATGTCACACATATTAATATTATTCATGTTTAGTTTTTGAAAAAATCATATTCTAAAACAAGTGTCAATTTTTATTCCATATTGGTGCGCTAGTTAGCACCCCCAAGCGCTTTAATCAAAAAACCAACGTCATGCGAAGCTAAAGTATCTACGATAGTAAAGCGGGTCGACGTATAGCTATTCGACGCAGTGCGAATTCACCCTTTTGACGTATCTGCGTATCCCAAATTCTAGGATGGATATAGATCTAAATGCACTGAAATAAATCTTCATGAACGGAAATGAAGGTATATGCCAAAAATACTATTATTCACACCACTTTTCGCCAGTATTTTTTTCATATGGTTTTTGTCTCAAAAACGTTGAATGTTAATTAACTTATTTTTCTTAATAAATATGCTTTCTAATATAATAAATAGACTTGTAATTCATGGATAGAATATTTATTATGTTTAAAAACCTATTTAGAGGCTAAAAATTTCACCCATGCCGGGATTCGAACCCGCAACCTCTGGCTATCCGTACCTTATTTATTATGTGTTTCGATATCATGTTTCAAAGTATGTTGTAAAATAATGTTTCGAAATTAAAATATGAAATATGTATTTTAATGCTTAAGCGCTTGGCAAACCTGTCCTACGCGTCAGATACAGCAAATACTATATAATGTTAGTTGTGTACTATGTGTAAATTTATATATCAATATTTTTATAAATGTTTGGTTATGTAAATGTGGTTTTTTTCTATGGCTTCCTTTGTACATAAATAGTAATTTTGAAAAAGTAAATAATTGTTAACATTTTCGTGCCAAACCCTTGTCACTGCCTACCCCTCAGAGAGGCAGGCGAGAGTCTATGAATAAACTTATCATATAACTCAGGGCTCAATTTTGGGCAGGTATAGTTAGCAAAATTATACTTGGCGATCAAGCAACCTCTTAAGGGCTTGATTAGAAATTTGAAATCAAAATTTCTGTGAAACCTCCGTTTATTGAATCAAGATTTTTACTAATTAAATACTTAAATATTGTTCGGCCTCTTTAAATGGCTCTCGAAACTTGAATGGATGGTTGGTCTGGCGGTTAAAAAGTTTGAGTAACAAAGCAGAGGTCGTTCGGTCGGCAATCGATTTAAGAGGCTCCTTAAAGTAACACTAACGCCGACAATTGAAAAAATAACATCTTTGTTTAGACATCGTTTTTGCAAGAAGTAGCAGTGCAATCTCTAAATTATTTTAATAGTGATTTTCAGGATTCATTTTAAGCTTCAGCGTCAAACGTCGCCATTTTGACTGAAACAGGTACCACACCGCTTGACGTCACGCTTGAGTAACGTTGGTAAACTTCACGCGTGCTTTGTTTGACTTTTGATGTTTCTGTACCTAGGCGTGACGACAGATTCGACGCCATGACACTGCTAGCTGTTTTCCGACAGATTTAACGTAATTTTAGAAAAACGGCTTTGTTTATTGTTAAAATTTAGTTTATTACTGAAATATTGTTTTTTTGTAATAAAATAAATGTGTCCCCACATTATGGAAGAGGATTTAAAAATACTTCGTCACGCCTATTCTTTTATTATAATAAGAACGGCAAAGATGTGGAACGCCTTGTCGTCGTCTTTTTTATTAAATACATATAATCTATAGTTTGTAAAATATAGTTTACGCTCCACGACAGCCGTCAAACTGACAGGGCTAGGGTTGGGATGATGTCTTTGAAACATGGTTGGCATTAAGCCATGTCACATCGAGAAAAACAACTTGGTCCCAGTTTGCAACATTTTTTATTTTACGCAAAAAATCCACACGTGCAAGTGCAATATCCATCCGATCTATGTATTACAATTTTAATTTTAACGCTTTTTTTATATAAAAACCCAATTTTTCTTCGAATTTTTGCCAAAGATGGTAACTTGGATTTAAACAAATTTACCTCTTTCAGGGACGCTTCTTACCTTCCTAATGTGGGTGATTCTGCTCTTGAGTAATATGCATATGTGGTTGCGGATTGCGGCGGCGTCAAAACTATCAACCTTTGTGACGGGAGAAGTTTTTTTCTCTTTTTATTAGGCGATGATAGTTTTTTAATTACTTCTTCTTCAGGCATCGCGCTTGATGACTCTCCGTATTTTTCTTTACTCATACGAACCAACATAGATTTGAATTAATTAGGCGGCCAGAATTTATTTTTCTAAAATCAAAACAGACTAAAAATAATCACTATTGCAGTTAGCTTACACTTCCAAGAACTCCACCCTACCCTTTTTACCGCACAACAATGCCCCTGCGCCGACTTGCAGGTAGTCGAAACTCGATAGTCCCTTGCGGTGCACGTATCTGTTCTCGACGCTCTGTTTGCAACGTTCCTTACGAGGCGAATATTAAATTACACAAGTTAAATATCAAAGTGACAGTGATGGATTCTTACAATACAGGTAAGAGACATTATACTACCTAACTAGAATAACTTTATTACTCTACAGTTTCATAGTTGTTAATAATCAAAATAAGATGTATTTTTTTTTATCAAAATTGCTTGTTTCAAACATTTCTAAAGCTTTTCAACGTATTTCCCAGCTCGTTCTAGTTAAGATTTATTTTTTTACTCATACTGTATAGTCTTAACATTGCATTAAAAAAGAAAACAACCGCAGGATATGGCAATAATATCCTAAAGTTTTTTTTTGTAAATAAGGAAACCAATTTCTTATAATAACCGTTTGGCTTAAACTCACTAAGGTATTCTTTGTTGTAGGATCATCAAGTGGATCTGGCGTGAAAGTAGTGACGCGAATATATTTATTTGACTTGATGCAAAGTCAAAACTTACCTACTTTTGATGACAAATTAGAATATCTGGAAACATTTATTCTTATTCATTATGGAGACTCTGAAGAAAATGAAAAGAATTTGAAACACAACTTTTCTCGTGTAAAATCACAAATGAAGCAAAGATGGTTAAAAGCACACAAAATGGTAGAAGTTTTCCTAAAAAATAACCAAGCCTGGTTAGATGGTACCTTCGAAATTCCGGTCGAAAAATCTCTACGTCCAGGTCGACCACATAAATCATTTTCTGAGCTGAGCGAGCGCAGTAAGAGAAGAAAACCCGAAGAAATGCGTTCTTCTGTAGATCCTGAGATAATAGTTCATGCTGCGCAAGTAGTTCTACAAACAGATGGAAAAAGGAATGCCTCAGAAGTTCTCAAGGATGTTACAAACTTACCATCGAGTGCGAGCAGATGCAAAAAGGCTTATTTGAATACTGAAGAAACTGTTCCTCCATTAACAACCTTTGAAGCCCATAAGATGTTTGTGGAAGCTGACCTGACAAGGAGGCAATATGAAATAATAAGGGATACAAACAAAAAGCATTATCCTTGCTACGATCTTTTATTAAAAGCGAAGCAAGAATGCTACCCACCGAAAACGAGCTTACGGGTAACAGCAACCTGTGCAGAAATGGACTTGCAAAGCTTAAAGGACCACACTGCTTCACGATTAGCGACATTTTTGGAAGATATATTGATAACACTAAATGTTGCTGAGAGGCAGTCATTATATTTAATAAGCGAATGGGGCTGTGATGGCTCACAACAGGCACGCTACAAGCAAAAACTTTCTTGCGATGCAGACTCTGATGCAAACATATTTTTAAGCTCTTTTGTGCCTATTCAGATTGTTTGTGGAGAGGATAAAAAAAAATTGTGTGGCAAAACCCAACTCCTTCATCGCCACGATTTCGCCGTCCACTAAGATTTCGTTTTGTCAAAGAATCGGCAGATATAACAAAAGAAGAAATAAGTTATGTAGAAAATGCCGTCAAGTCCCTCACCACGACTAATGTAAATATAAATAGTAGAGAATTCAGCTTTAAACATATAATGAAGATGACAATAATTGACGGCAAGGTTTGCAATGCAGCAACCAACACAACATCAACGAGCCGGTGTTATTTATGTGGCGCAACATTAAAGGATTAACAAAAAAGATGTGGTCTATCCCGAAGCACTTTAATTCGGAATTTCTGTTCTACATGCTAGAGTACGCTTATTTGAAAGCATATTGCATTTGGCCTATAAATTGCCAGTAAAAAAATTTAGACAACGAAGGACTGAAGAAGAAAAGCGTTTGGAAGAACAAAGAAAAAAGAAATCCAAGAAAGATTTAGAACAGAGACTGGCTTGCTAGTTGATATACCTAAAGCCAACTATGGAAATACTAATGATGGGAATACCAGTAGGCGTTTCTTTGAAAACACTCAACTAGCAGCTGAAATTACAGGCATTAACCATGAATTAATTTTCAGATTCAAGGTGATTCTTGAAGCGATTTCAAGTGGTCATAAAATAGATGTAGATAAATACGATGCCTATGCTTTGGAAACAGCAAAAATATATGTTGAGCATTACAGATGGCATCTCATGACCCCAACAATGCACAAGGTTTTAATTTACGGTGCTGAAATAATCAAGAATGCCTTACTAACAATCGGACAATTACCAGAGGAAACGGCAGAGGCACGAAATAAACATTTTCGGAACAAAATTTTTCAAGAAAATATTCGCGCGAAGAGTGTAACCTGGATATATATCTGAGGTTGTTATTAACCTCAGATCCACTTTAAAGTTGTATGAGGCCTGTTAAAAAGTCATTCCAAAAATCATTTCTAAATGAAACGATTGCCTTGCTTGTCCCTGCTGAATCAAATATTGACGACACAGATTCAGACATTGAGACATCTTTCTTTTAAACAAAACTGTTTTATTTTGTAACAAGCTTTCCGACCGCAGCTTTGCAAGCGTAGACACACATAGTTAAGCACGCAACAGGTTTAAATATAGCTTATGTTTCATCCCAAGCTATATTTTTGGCAAATTTTATTCAATTCTATTCAGTGGTTTAGGCGTGCAATTGGGACAGACAGACATTATAACATTCAGATTTATAAATTAGTAAGGATTATATAATAACAATGTAGCTTGTGTTATGTTTTTTTTAGGTTTCATATGTAAAAATAATATTTCAGTCAATTTGTAAAATATAATGTTACATTTGGAAAGAAAAGTGTGTTTTATTATTATTTACCCCGTTTAAAAGTAGTTAAAACGCAAAAATAATTTTGGTTGCCTAAAACAATGAAATCTACCTATGTGCCGTAGATTGTCTAGTACCAAGAGCATCCGCAATTCTGTCACACACAAGCTCTAATGGCAGAAGCGGACCGACGTTTTGGTTTTCGCGCGTGAAATATTCACAAACGAATCACAAACTCACGGCATTCACTATTCAAAACAGTTTTCTTTGATCTTTTTGGCATCATGCAAACAAAAAGGTACAACTATAACTCAACTAATCAACTTCACGATAACAACTACAGTCTCTAAAGCATGAAATACTTTAGTAGATAATAATTTTGAAAATTCATCAATAACCAGCAAACATTTCGTCGTCAGGGTAAACAAGAACGTCACTAACTAAAAATCAAAACTTGATCATAGAGCGCGCGGCCGATCAGAGCCCAGAATAATGGAGGGTTGGAGGAAAGTTGGAGAGACGTGCATACACGCTATTCGTTATTACACCTAACATATTGTTATTTAACATCACATCAGTATTTTGTTAAATAGGTAGGTATTAACTGAAACAATGTTCACCCCGGATGTTATTGCACAACCAGCGTCACACTCACATTGTTTAAAATTCCTGGTTCCTGAAGAAGGGTAACCTGTGTATCAGAAACCAGAGCAATACACAGGTAATTACAAAAAGCAAGAAGGACACGTAAAATAAAATAATAGGAAGAATTAAAAACTACTGTGATTCCAATATCGTTGTGTTTTTTTTTGTTCTTCATATTATTGCTTTAATTTGGCGTATGTCTATTTTTGTTACAAAAGTAATAAACGTTTTTCACTTCCACCTTCACTTTCACACACTTAAGTAACGACCTACTTTTTTTCGGTAAATCGAAAAGATCACAAAAACCTCCCCGGAAAAGGACATTTTATACTAAGTAGTTACGAAAATCGTTGTTAGAAAGAACACCAATTCTTAGGGAACAAAGTATCTAAGACTTAATTAGGCAAAAGTATCTACGACATTGTTTCTCCATTATCAGCTAAGAGCGTAATTGACGTTATTATGACAGAGTGCGCGAATGGGGCCAATGAGCGAAGCGTTCACGGACCCCACATATCTATATACAACTTTTATATCAACTAAAGTAGAGTAGTCAAATTAATTCAACTTTATTAAAATATTTTTATTCGTTATAAAAACAAACTTTACAAACACAATTTAGAAAGGAAAGTCATTGGTACATGCCTTCTATGTATTGGGCAACCACCGCTCGCCACAACTTGTACTACTCACTAAATGTGAAGAAAAACATCGGGAGGAGACCTCAGCGCTTGAAAGTACCAGGCCACGGTGCACGCGTGGAAATTAAACTCACTCTCTCTCTCTGAGAGACGGCCTGTCCCTGTACCCTGCGGTGAGACGTTTAACGTTTAGAGGCTACAAAAAAAAACAAAATATTTACTTAATAAACATCAAACTTCAGCGTTTCGCAATTCAAATTCAAATCATTTTATTTCAACGTAAAGAATTTACATTCTGTTTGTTGAATGTCAATGTACAATGTAAAATGTAAGCCGCCGCCTTCGGGCCGTATTGTAGTGGAGAAAAAGGCAGCGGAAAAAAACTCCACTCTGACCATCTTTTCTCAAATCATCTTAAAACCAAATACATCAGTTGCCATATGTAAACCTAATAAGATTTCATGATTGCTATTAACAACCCTAAATGCCAAAGCATTAGTCAAATGTCTCACAATAATAAGGGAAAACATAAGTGCTGCGGCCAGACACACGAACAGCACTCATTAACGAGCATAACGCAGTGCTCAGCCATCATCAGTCTCAACCATTTTGGAGGGAGATAGATGACCCGAACACCACGCTACTATTCGAATGACCTTTAGCAAACTTGCAGTTAAGTTTTTGTCAGTTATATAATGTATCATATAGTTATTAATATGCAATCGCGTCGTCTGTACACACTTCTATTATAAAATATGTTATACTAAGTTATACTTAACAATAAAATCGCGGTGGAATTGGTTTACTACCACGGATTAGGATCGTTTATATAGTCGTCTATTCTATAATATGCCTTTTTACATAGCGAATTTTTAATGAAAGTTTTAAATTTATTTTCAGACAAGAATAGAACACGTTCTGGAATTTTGTTGTAAAAACGAACGCAGTAACCTACAAATGATGTGCCTACCTTGGCTAATCGGGATTTAGTACAAGCAACCTTGTTTCTATTCCTTGTGTTTACGTTATGAACGTCCCTATTTAATTTAAACATTGTTATATTTTTTCGGACATACATTATATTATCGAATATATATTGGCAAGCCAGTGTAAGAATGCCTATTTCTTTAAAACGCTCCCTCAGCGATTCTCTACTGTTTAAGTTGTAAATAGCTCTTATTGCTCTTTTTTGCAAGACAAATAATTATGGTTTCTATATCTGCTGCCCGTCCCCATAATAACAAACCATACGACATGACACTGTGAAAATACCTAAAATAGACCAGCCTCGCCGTCGACACGTCTGTAAGTTGTCTAATTTTTCTGACTGCAAACGCTGCTGAACTCAACCGACCCGACAGTTTTCCAATATGCCATTGCAGTTTTGAGTCTATCGTTATGCCTAAAAAAGCGTGGACTCTACCAGCTCTAGCATCTCACCAGATATTTTTAAACTCGTGTCAACATTTTCAACATTGGGTAGTGAGAATTTGATGCATTTTGTCTTTTTTGCATTTAGCATCAGATTGTTTATAGTGAACCAGTTTAGAATTGTAGATAATAGATTATCTTAGTAATTAATAGATTAACTTAGTTACGGATTCACTTATCTACTTGATTTTTTTTCAAAAGAGTCCGGCCAGGTTGTGGTCTGATTTGGAGAGCTTAACCATCGTGAATGCTTCGCAAGGCACGCTAAGCCGTAGGTGCCGGCTGTCATGTAACGGCACTGTAGCCCGCCACTGTATTACAATCCTCCACCAAGCCGGGCTTTGCCCCCGTGGTGGAGAATGGCCTAACCTTCCCAAGATGCAGGAAGAGACGTGTGCTCCAGCAGTGGCGACATACAAAGGGCCAATACATGATATCATCAACCACCGTGAGTTTGACGATATCAAGAATTATGCGAGCTTCGAACAACCGACAAATTGAGCTCGAGCTCAACCTCCGCCCGACTGCAGCGCAGAGGCCTTCTCACAGAGAGTGAAGAGGTATGTGCTTAGTTTGCATGTGGGCCCACCGCGGCAATTTCAAGCGCCGAGGTAAGTGAGGTAACACCTCAGACACTCAGATTTCCTCACGATGTTTTCATTCACGGTTATAATTGGTATTTATAATAATTTATTTATATATTTATATTTGAAGCGCTCGTGGACTATCGGACCCGAGTGATCAATCACTCGGGTTAAGCAACAACAGGCGCGGTCAGGTACTGGATGGGTGACCATCTCGTGACTAGCGCAAGTGGCATTTTTTCCGAACGCTTCCGTGCTTCGCAAGGCACGTGAAGCCGTTGGTGCCGACTGTCATGTAACGTCAGTCGTTAAGCCATGTCAGAGGCCTTATGGGTGGCTTGATAACTTCTGACAGTGGGGCCCGCCACTGTCTTGTAATCCTCCGCCAACCCGGACTTGGCCCCCGTGGTGGAGTGTGGGCTGGCCTTCCTGCGATGCGGGAGGAGACCTGTGCCCCAGCGGTGGGGACATACAAGGGTTGATAACGATAACGATATAAAAACGGATCTAATCACGATTATTAGGTAAAACGTAATTACCTTATTTCCCGAATGAATCAATGTATGAGTATCGCGAATCATTAAGAAGTATTATTACTAGTCAGTAGATGTCTCATTGACGCAGTCAGTTTGTGTCAGGCTGTTGTTGATCGGTGAGAAGCGAAGTATTTAATCTAGGATCATCCAAATATTAATCGAGCTCCGTCCCCTCGTATGTCACCTCTGGATTGCCTTTATTGGCCCTTGCAAGTGTAACATGCGTAAGATGGATAAGGGTTGCGGTTGGATCAAACGAGCAACCCGAACGACGTAACTAGTAAGTTCTTTCCGCTTTGCACAAAGAGCTTACTGATTGTGCCCCAAGAAGTGCCATGCTGCTATGGTAAACCTCATTGCCATCAAAATGTTAGAAGGAAGAAGCGGTCTCAGGATTGACCCATAAGCGACGGCAAGTAATATCTTTTGATTGGCAAATTATAAGTCTGCTAGGTTAAAACGGTTGAGATAATTTAATGTAAAACTTTCACTATGACAGCTCGATTCTATCCGCGTCGCAGAGTAATCAAATACCCCTCTTAAGTCAAGCCTGCTCTATCTAAAAACAATGTACCAGGCACTGCAGTGTTTGAGTGGTCCCTTCGCTTATCTTGTGTGAGTGAATGTACCACTAGACGCTGTATAATTAATCATCTCATAATGTAAATGCAAAGTGTAACTCCTAACCTAAGTCTTAGTCTAACACCTAAGAATAAATTGACAATTTCAAGAGTTTTTTAGTGGACATTTTTTTTGTTGTAAATGCTTTATTACATTAGTGCAGGGCACATAACAAAGGTTTTTTCAATCCGCAATACGAGGTCATGAAGTATAAAAAATAACATAACATTTACATACAGGCACATACATTGCTTCTGGCCCCACACTAGGATACCCTGTGTCGTGGGAACCAGAAACAACGAAATCACAAACATGTAAACATTTAAAACCTGGGGTTTTTTTTTTGCCACCAGCCGGGGATCGAACCCGCGACCTCTAGCATGGTAGGCAGATGCGCTGCCGCTGCGCCACAGAGACCGTAGTCGTATGATCTTATATAACCTGGAGATAGACAACCTATATATTTTAACTATTTCATATTTGACTTTTAGTCTTTACATGTCTATGCGGAATTTATTACTATTTATTTCCGCAGATTATTTTCTTCTACAATAATTATTTACAATAAAATTTTCGAATCAAATCAAACACACTTACTCGTGCACACACATAAACACACGTCTATAACTGAAGGAGAAGTCAAAGAGCAGTGTCCGTCACTTGGTCAAGACAAATTCAAATCAATTTATTTCAACGTAAAGAATTTACCTTCTGTTTGCTGAATATCAATGTATAAAAATTACATGTATAACAATAACATCTTTCTCTCTCTAAGACATTAGAATTAGAATTATTATTTGTTCCAAAAAAAGATGATTTGTGCCCTGCAGTGGAATGTTTATAGGCTAAATAACTAACAATAAGTGACGGTCACCTTAAAAAAAATCCATATGCACAGCGGATAAGTTAGGTACCCATTATGTTATCGCAAATTATTGCTTTGTAATTCGATAAGCCTATAATATTATAATCATTTTTTTCGTTGTCCACTCATTACACCCTGTAGGGATATTAAACTCAAATTAAAGCTCCAGTACCTTTTGATGGCCAAGACAGAGATGGCGAGATGGCCTCACGTTCTTTCTGTCTGGGTGGCAGAGAATGGCCGTTGGCAGAGAGCAATGGAATGCATATTGCATACATGAAAAAATATTTGGCAGTTGTTAAGATTGTTACTGTATGAGAATCTGGAGGTTAGCTACTCTATCTCTTATACTACCAATTTTTTTATCCACTACAGATTTTGGTTGTTATTTTATGTACTTTAGTCATATACGAGGGGTGTTAAATAAGTAGTGAGAATGAGGTATAAACTCCTTGCTTAGATGTTCCAGTTCAATAGTTTATTTCTTCATGTGGTACATTTGGCTATTAATATAAATAGTAAATAGTAGTTCTCAACATGAGCCCTGTAAGGGCACTGGAATGTAGTTACATTATTCACTAATAATGTCATCATTTTTTTAATAAGATGCTTTTGTGAGCAAAGTGAGCATCTCACGTTTGGCACAATCTTTAATTAAACGCAAGTGGCCGACAGAAATGCAGAGTTGTATATAACAGTTTATTTGGATAAAGGCGAAAAAGTCAGGTTTTCATTCAGGTCCCATTAAAAATGGCGAATGACCTTAAAATCCCACTGTAGTTCAATAGTAGCTGAAACGTAATATTAAGGTACATATTAATAAAGGGCTCTTACCCTTTGAGATCGCTCTTGAATGCGCTGCCAAGTTGCTGTTTAATTTCGAACAGCTTTTTGAAATGTACACGCCGCTTAGCTCCAAGACTATGAGAACCAGGAAGCAGAAATTTCACATAGATTTAATATTAATCATACCGACTAAAACATAGAAAACAAATATGGTATAGTCGATTAGGAAAGTTTTTTACTCGTCTACCCCAAAGCGGTTGCTGGCATTATGAACAGTCTGTTTCTAAGACCTTTTTTCCAGTGTTTCATGCTGGCGCTTTACTTGGCTTTTAGTGTTTGTGTATTTGCCCATGATTTATTATACATTACAGGTCTTACAAATCAGTGCTAAAGAGCTATTAGAAAACTTAGTAATGGATAGTTAATATTTGCCAAACATACAAATACGAGTGGCCAAGTCAGGCGCCGGCATCAGGTACAGTATTGCTAATAATTTGTACGCTGTTTGTATGTAATATGATTAAAGTTACGATGTATATCATATTTTGATTTACCTGAAATGAATATGATATCATTATGTTTTATAGGGTATCGTTCGATTGGTAGTTTAAAAATATTGTGAGTTCAGCAAAACCATTTTTGGATTCAGAGATGTGTTTGCAAATAATTAAGCTTTAAAGCCCATTTTTGTTACGGAAGAGAGCGTTCCTCTCTGTGGTTCCTCCCTACTCTCCTGGCTAAATAGCTATTTGTAGAAACGTAAAAAAAAGGTATATAGCCGGTTTTTGAAGGTTTTTTTTTTGTTTTTTTTTTTTTTCACGATGAAACCTCAGGTATATTATTAATGTAGGTATGTTCAATAATTCACTAACTGTCTATTATAATGGAAAAGATTCTACCGGAAAAGTACGTATTTTTAGTCAAAAATCGCCATATTCCCCGAAATGAAGTAACCTGGGACACTATTTTAGAAAACGCGCTGCCTATTTTAAAAAACATGAGCTTGAGGCAAAATATATAGCTTTGAGGTCGTATTATGATTTATTTTTATTTTTGAGATTAGAATGTTGTTTACTTAATTCTACAAGAAGTAAGGATAGACTGTGAGTACTTACTTTCGAATATTTTTGCGTTGAAATAACTTCTGATTATACTTGAAGCTGCGATAAAGTATGTGGCCTACTTTATCACGGTTCGAAACAACATGTCATTTCCGGTATGGAGATTGCAATTTAAAAGTCTTAATGGGAATCATAACCACGCTTATTCAGGTAGGAATAAGGATCATTTCGTTCTCGGTCCAAGTTTCTCGTTGGAACTCAATACATTGGAGACTGGGTGGTAGTTTGATGACTAAGCAATCAGCAAAGTTGCGTTAAATTTGTACCCGCCAATAATTGACAATTATTGTAGAGCTGCAAAGATTTACCTCAAGGGATAGTTTAATTGTGAAAATGCTTGTAAAAAACTTAAGCCTTTGCAACTACGTAATGAGACGATTTATAAAGCGACCAGTGGTACTGTCACTCAGATCAGATGGGTGAAAATAACTTATACGCTGACTGCAGAGTATAATTCATCTTCATCCATCCAGGCACTGGCCTGGAACATTGTTTTTAGGCGGAGTAGGCAACGGCCTCCTATGGTCCTCAGCACGGTTATCGGACTCAGGCAGATAAATAAAATAATCGCCAAATTTTAAGTCAATTAGTATATCAACGTACAGTGGCGTGCAGTAACATGTGAACTGTTATGTACTTTGTCACATTAACCTCTTCTAGTCCGATGTATGAGAAATGGAGCATCATGACTTTGAAAAGGTACTGAAGTGCATACGTTAGTGCACGTGGCCGTACGTGGCCAGACATAAGTTATGTACTTAATAAGGCTGCCTGAGTGATCTTAAACGATCACGAAGTTTAAGCAACACAGGGCTCGTTCAGTGCACGGATGGGTAAACCGTCTATGGCTAACGCTAGTGGTATTTTTCCGAACGGTTCCGTGCTTCGCAAGGCATGCTAAGCAGTTGGTGCCGGCTGCCGTCGATAGATGGCAGTTGATAAGTCAAGTCAGAGGCCTTAGGGTGGCTTGAAAACTTCTGTCAGTAAGACCAGCCACTAGTCTTGCAAGCCTCCACCAATCCGGACTTGGCCCCCATGGTGGAGTATGGCCTATACCTTCCTCAGGGAATAGACCCGTGCCCCTCGGTGGGAATATAATGGGTTGACGATAATGAAATATTTATATTTATATTGGTTCTTGAAATCTATTGTTTTAACGTATCTTTGTTGGTTTCCAATACATTAAGAGACATTTTGTAAGATTTGCGCCTGCTGTCAGATTAGAAGACACATACACACACAATCATGCCTGCATCCCGGAGGAGTAGGTAGAGACCAGAGTCTGCCACTTACCACGATCCTGATAGACCTCTTTCGTTTCATTAACAGATTAGAACGCACCAAAAAAATAATTCGTATGATGCTACCCATGAAATTTGGGAAAAAGGTCGATGGAAATAAATCGCACATTTCCGCGGAGTGCAGTGTAAATTGCGTTATGGCGCTTTGTGCGCGGCCGAGGCTATTAACTGCAACCGGTGTCGCGCCAACCGCCAACCCTCCTATATTCACTCGGTATACGAGCAGGAGGTGTCGTTCTCCATAGCTTTACGTCTAGACATCCTCATACTTTCCGAGGGAAAGTCACGACATTGAATTTCATTTCATTTCGATCCGTTTCGTTTGGTTTCGTTTTGATTCGTTTCGTTTCATTTAATTTCATTTCGTTGCTGCATTTTATTAAATCATAGTTCAAAAAGGTCCTGCACCACCTTTTTTTTTTTTGCATCTACTTAATGAGATGATTTATACAGCGTCCAGTGGTATCTTCACTCACACTAGATGGGTGAAGGGACCACTCCGACGCTGTAGTGCCTGGGTCATGCACCACCAACCCTCCTATATTCACTCGGTATAATGAGCAGGAGGTGTCGTTCTCCATAACTTTACATCTAGACGTCCTCATACTTTCCGAGGGAAAGTCCCGACATTTAATTCCATTTCGTTTCGTTTGCTTTCGTTTCGGTTCGTTTCGTTTCATTTTGTTTCATTTCGTTGCTGCGTTTTGTGTTAAGTAGTTTGTAGACATAAAATATTATCGATAATGTTAGTTGTGTAGAAAGTAATGTTAGTTTAGTGAGTTATAAAGAACTGTTACCAAGAGCTTGCCGATAAACTGCATTACCAGTTTGGCAAACTAATGATGTTGTAAATTTCATTGTTTTCAGTGAATACGAGAAATAAATAATTAAATCATAGTTATAAAAGGCCCTGCACCGCCAACCCTCCTTTGCTGGGTATGTGAGCTGGAGGTATCGTTTTTCATAGCTTTGCATCTGGACATCCTCATACTCTTTCTCCGATCGATATGATCTTGACATAACATAGGCTGCATAGTATTACAACATAGTTCGAAAAGAATCCTACTGAACCTACTCAGTAGTACACGGAAGTATCGAAATTTCTATATCTTCCCGAAAAAGGCGGTTTACTCTCCAAAAGGGACAAGTAGGTGTGGCGAGCACATGTCAACTCTGCGCGCGCCACAAACTCCACCATTCCTGCATCGCGCAATCAAAGCGTTTCAATGACATACCATAAATATAACGTCAAACTAACAACAGTTGGACCGGCCGTCCCCAGGCATGCGATCTGCCTGGCGGGAAATTTCCCTTTACAGTGGAAGAGCACGATCACCCGCTCTTCCCTGTATAGGAAAGCGCTAAATATATTTTAATGCATTTCTCACTTTCCAGCTGAAAATGTCGTTTGGTTTTTTACTGATACAAAATCTAAAAAACAGAAAGAACTACTCAACCACAAGCGTTGAGTTTGTCTCTCCTAATCATGGGACCCAAATTGCCGCAAATGTGTTATAGAAAAATGGTTTTCAAAAAATTTAGGTATCTTCTTCTTCTACTTAAAGTGCCTCTCCATTATTGGAGGTGGGCAGTCAGCTCTTTACTATCTAATAACCCACAACCCAACAGAATGTGAACTGGCTAGTTCATCGTATTATTTTGAAACAATGTATGTCACCCCGCGAAATAATATCTTGTGACATGTTATGGCTCCATTCAAGTCGACCACTCAACTACAAGTAACATTATATCGTTGCCTGTCTAGAGATAAGCCAGAGAGATCCGAGAATATTCTTGCCAATTTAAAAATGAAGTCTTCGTTAAACTCACCCCGCTCAGGCATTGACTTCCATCTACAAGTAATAACAGTCTCTTTTTTCTTAGACAAAATTCTTATTCGTCATACGAGAACTTTCTTCTACCGGGCACGGTCACTAAAGGCAAATATTGAGTTAGAAAATTTTATTTTAGTCTGTCTAGTCTAGACAGTCTTTTCTAATTACCCTGTACACCAATGAGACGGCAATATTTTGTAGATAATGATGAACTGTAAAAAATAGCTTTGTTAGGCCACGCACGGTAGAGTGAAGGGTTCCGTAATAAGTGGACTTATTTTTTTATGTCACCTCGATTGTGTCCCACTGATGAGCAAAGGCCTCTTCTATCGCTTTCCACTCTTTTTTGTTGGCCCTCCATAGCCTCCGACCAGGCTGGTAAAAAGGTTTTGAGGTCATCCCACCATCTTCGCTTAGGTCGGGTGAACTTATCGAGGGTTTATTAAATTCACATTTTAATAACTTATATAGTTCATGAGATCGTGCCTTAACCATTAATGTGTACTTCGTCTAGTAAGTTTTCCTGTCTTTCGTTCCTTTTATAAGTTAATCGACTCCTACTCAATAATTTGTAAAGCCTTTTAAGTTTTGATAATTTTGCTTTTAACTTTGTAACATCTGCCACTGTGTTGAATATTTTCACGATTCTACAAACCGTTCCGCAATGAGCGGGGTAATGGTAAAAACAAAATGTGTTATTTAGGTGTAAGGGGGAACCCTAAAAAAATATTATGCCGTTTCTATTTAGAATAAATTCATTTAAATTTCACACATAACAACATAAGATAACATAAACTTACGCCTGTATCTTTGAATGGTAGGCAGACTAGTGTTTGACACTTGCCACGATCCTGACAGATCTCTATCGTTTCATCAACATTTAATTGTTTCGTGTCAATATCGATATCAGTGCTGTGGCACGGATCTCTTCCTGCATCGCAGGCTGAACCCTGATCCGAACGCTGATTGACAAATGCTTTCACCGCGATGTCGTGCCATTGACACCCTGAAGAAGTTAATCCGCGGAGAGACAGGTGGAGGGACGGAAAGATGCACAGATGGATAGATGGACAGGTGGCCAGGTGGACAGGTGGACAGGTGGACAGGGGACAGGTGGACAGGTGGACAGGTGGACAGGTGAACAGGTGGACAGGTGGACAGGTGGACAGGTGGACAGGTGGACAGGTGGACAGGTGGACAGGTGAACAGGTGGACAGGTGGACAGGTGGACAGGGGAACAGGTGGACAGGTGGACAGGTGGACAGGTGGACAGGTGGACAGGTGGACAGGTGGACAGGTGGACAGGTGGACATGTGGACAGGTGGACAGGTGGACAGGTGGACAGGTGGACAGGTGGACAGGTGGACAGGTGGACAGGTGGACAGGTGGACAGGTGGACAGGTGGACAGGTGGACAGGTGGACAGGTGGACAGGTGGACAGGTGGACAGGTGGACAGGTGGACAGGTGGACAGGTGGACAGGTGGACAGGTGGACAGGTGGACAGGTGGACAGGTGGACAGGTGGACAGGTGGACAGGTGGACAGGTGGACAGGTGGACAGGTGGACAGGTGGACAGGTGGACAGGTGGACAGGTGGACAGGTGGACAGGTGGACAGGTGGACATGTGGACAGGTGGACAGGTGGACAGGTGGAAAGGTGGACAGGTGGATAGGTGGATAGATGGACAGATAGACAGATAGCCATAAATTATATAAGCACAACTATAATGGTTCCTTGTTGACTACGGAACTATAAAAATAAGAGATAATTTTCGACATCCTTTCTCATACATTCTCCACTGCAGCTGCAAAGTGTCACAGCTGGAAGATATACCGTCACTTTTCAATGTTATTCGGGCACACTACGGCACCCTAGGTACCCAGTTGGCAAAAATATGGCTTGTGGACGCATAGCCATTTTTATTAAGATTTGAATTTCGGTACTTATGCCACAGAGAAAATAATCATAGAAGATATGAGTAGATTTTTATTCCATCGGTGGTGCTAGTTAGCACCACAACGTCGGCTAAGGCCTTAGAAGGCCTGCGTCCTACAATACAGTAGTTAATGAAACTCAGATTTTTCAAGAAAGAAGCAGAAGAAGAAATACAATTACTTATTTGACTTTTTTTACTTGATTTACTTCATTATATTATTTTCAATGCACTAAACCGTGCTAAGGACAATTTTGTTGGAAATTTTGTGTTGGAAAGAGCGCTGGCACGGATAACCAGAGGTCGCGGGTTCGAATCCCGGCATGGGTGGAATTTTTAGCCTCTAAATAGGTATTTTAAAATTGTCCTTAGCACGGGTTAGTGCATTAAAAATAATATAATCATGTGGGTACAGCGATATCACTCCAATGTAAAACCTAACTGCAAAGTAGGTACTCGGGGCTGCAAGTGATGCACATTACTTCAGCCAGATGTCGCTGCCTGTATGTAATACAGAGAATATTGTAAAGAGGTTCGAAATTTCACTAATGCCGGTGAGTCGCCCATTAGCTCAGTTGGAAAGAGCGCTGGCAAGGATAGCCAGAGGTCGCGGGTTCCCGGAATCCCGGCATGGGTGGAATTTTTAGCCTCTAAATAGGTTTTTTTAAAATTGATTTACTTCATTTCAATCGAAACGATAGCAATTTATTTCTCAGTGTCTTCTTGACATAATCCACTGTGGACTACGGTTTGGCAACTGCACCGCTTCCGAAATGTCGGGAATTAAGGTAATTGCGATTTACCTAATAAATAATCGCGATTAGACCCGTTTAACATCAGCTATGTATAAGAATCGCGAGTCATTAAGAAAGTCTACCGAGCTTTCATTCGGATCTCCCCCACTCAAGGTATTAAACGGTAAGCTCTTAGGCTGATATTCAGAGACGAAAACCGAAGCTAAGACCGGTCTCAAAAATGTCAAAATGTACGTGATTTGGACATTTGTAAGACCAGTCTTTGCTTAGTTTTCGTCTCTGAATGTCAGCCTCAGTCTTATCTTAGTTGGGTAGACCACAGATTAGTTAAAAGCTGCATTTATAACCACCCGCGGTGATTTAGTCAATTACCTAAGCTTTATTTGACAGATTACGTTACTCAGCATTTGTGGATATCTTTGGTAGGTGCACCGCTCAGTTTTGAAAAAAACTCACCAAACTGACCGGTTAAAATTCTCATTTTTAACACCCTTCAGATTCTCATTTTTAACACCCTTCTCACTAACCTTTATGACGTACATGCGCCCGTCAGAGCTGTGAAAGTTAAGCACTTGCCAGCGCCGTGGCTTACGGACGATATCAGACTAGCTATACATAAAAAAAGCAGTAGCCAAATCGATTTACAAAATTAGACCAACGGACTACAACAGAGCTCGTTTTGTGAATCTAAGGAATCACTGCAACAAGGTGTGTAGGGACGCACAACGCCGCCACATTCATGAATCAGTTCAAAACGGTGATCCAGCCAAAGTCTGGAAATTTCTTAGATCTCTAGGAGTTGGCAAAGCACGACAAGATCTCACCCTCAAAGACTTAGATATTAACTCTCTCAACCTTCATTTCTCTTCTGCTTCCACCCTGGATGGAACTACTAAAGCCAAAGCTATAAATAATCTTTCTACGCTTCCAACTCCTACTTTCTCTCCGTTCTGTCTTAGTCAATTTTCCGACCGTGATGTCGAGAAGAGCATAGTGTCGATCATTTCCAACGCTGTTGGTACTGATGCTATCACTAGGAAAATGATCATACCCATCATGGATGTCATTGTTCCCGTTATTGCTGGAATCCTAAATGAATCGGCCGTGTCTGGTGTTTTTCCAACCGCTTGGAAGGAAGCCCAAGTAACCCCACTACCTAAAAAGTCCAATCCTTCTTCCTTTACCGATTACCGCCCTATTTCTATTCTGCCGTTCCTATCAAAGGTACTAGAACGACTCGTACATCACCAGCTCTCCACTTTCCTAACCAAAAATCATCTCCTTAATCCATTCCAATCAGGCTTCCGTCCAGGTCACAGTACTGTTACGGCGCTCGTCAACATAACTGATGACATCAGACTTGGGATGGAGAATGGTCACGTCACGGTCCTCACGCTGCTGGATTTCAGTAATGCTTTTAACACGGTGGACTTTGATATCCTTTTGGGGATGCTGTGCTCCCTCAACATATCTCCGACGGTTATTGACTGGTTTCGTAGTTATCTACACGGGCGTCGACAGCGTATACGAATTGAGAATTCCTATTCTAATTGGTGTAATACGACTGCTGGCGTCCCGCAAGGTGGTGTGCTGTCTCCTCTCCTCTTCGCTATCTTCATCAACGGTATTTCTCAAAAAATTACTTCTTCCTACCACCTTTACGCAGATGATCTCCAGATTTATACGCAATCTCCTATAGATGAGTTACACCTCGCAATTGGAAAAACCAACTGTGATCTTCAGCACATATCACAATGGAGCCAGTCGCATGGCCTAAAAGTTAATCCAAATAAGACTCAGGTCATCATAATAGGGAGTTCACGAATGATATCTAGGATTGACTGGCAGCAGCTTCCACAAGTTCAATTTGAAGGCATTCTAATTCCATATAGTGAGAAGGTGAGGAACTTGGGAATCATCATGGACATGCGTCTGTCTTGGGTGCCACAGCTAGCGGAGGTGAGCCGGAAAATGTTCGCCTCAGCGGCCTCGTTGAGGAGGTTACGGAACTTCCTTCCAATTTCTACCAAAATTGCACTCGCACAGACACTCTTACTTCCTATCCTCGACTATGCTGATGCCAGCTATCTTGACCTCACAGAGGAGCAACTTAATAAGCTTGAGCGCCTACAAAACTTTTCCATCCGGTTCATATTTGGATTGAGAAAATATGACCATGTTTCCGAATATCGCGTCAAACTCAAGTGGCTCCCCATCCGCCTCCGCAGGAATGCTCACATACTTTCTCTTCTATATTCGGTGTTGTTCAATCCCGCCACTCCCCAGTACCTCAAGATGCGCCTGGAGTTTTTAAGTGATTCCCACAGTCGGACCTTACGATCATCACAGAATATGACGCTGAAGATACCGAGTCACTCGACTAAATTCTTCAGCAGCTCTTTTACAATCACAGCTGTCCAACTGTGGAATGATCTTCCTCTTGCAATAAGACGCTCGCCATCTCTCTCTATTTTTAAAGGAAGCGTCAGAGACTACTACTTGAGTACAAAACTGGTACAATAAATATTACCTCTTTCAAATGTTGCGTATGTGTATTATATTCATCTATATTCTTCTCCCGGATGATATTATTTGTATATATTATGTATGTTTATTTTATATTTTATTTATGTATTGTCTATGGATGTTTATTAAAATTTGCCTTCTTTTCCTAATTATGTCATTAGTTGCACCAACTACCCGTCTTTCAGTTCTTTTGTGTTTTCCATCAAGGGTTGTCTGGAAGAAATTACTTTTAGTAATAAGACCGCCAATTGTACCTTAATCTGTATCTTCTTATTATCTAAATTGTAATTCCTGGTGTGCAATAAAGTATATTCATTTCATTTCATTTCAAAATTTGCTAAGAAAAGGTATTATAGAAAAATAGATATTTTTTTTATGGAAAGAGGCATTTTTACTTAAATTGTAAGTTTAAAATGTTTCTTTTATAATAATAATAATGCAGTCTTTACACTCGTAAAATAATAATGCAGCACAGGTCTTCCCTCGAAGGGAGAGATTAATTAATAAATTAAAATAAACGCCATTTTTTGTTCTACTTTTGCAAGTTACAAAAATTCTCAGTTAATTGCTAGTGAATCCTCTTTGTAAGAGAACGGACTGGTAAAACGGACTGTGAAACGGGTGGTAGAACGAAGTATAATAGGGAAATATAAGAACAAATGGGCAATGAGATGGTGACAGCAATAATATTACAGAAAGAGAGTCATGAGGAAGAAAAGTCAATAAAAATAAATATACACAAATTATAAAATTAATCTAATGAGTCTTCAAATTTTTTGAAACGTATAACATAGTAGAAAATCGGTCACTCCTCGCCTTCCAAGCCTCCCCACCATCATGAATCAATTTGAATCAATAAAAAATAATCAAACTAAATAATTTCATTAAAACCTTTCTATTAGTACCTACTTAACTAATTTAAATTTGTCACAAACATAGAACTCCTAGGCGACGACATTTTTTGCAGAAAAATATATAATTCCTTTCCATTGGTTTCCACTGCATGGAAAAATAATATTCGCTTACCGTCAAGCATGTATGAAAAAAAAGTTTATGTTATAACTATTTGTTAAGTACCACTCTCCTATGAATGTCTAACACAAACATAGATTGTAAAAGTGATTATAGAGATTGTAAAACACTTACTAGTAAGTGACGATGTCGTCACAACTTACAAACATTTGTAGATCTTCTTAATTACTTCGTATTTTGCGCCTTCTTACTTTCGTAATAAGGGTGGTAAATGTCCCAGCACTTTAGGGATTGATTTCGCCTGTTCCTTCGCCCAATTAGGCGAATCCTTTGTAATGGCGACAGAAACAATGATAAACCCTTGCCCAATCGGACCCGAGACAATCAACCAACTTTGTTCCGCAGCGTATTTTATTACAAGTTTCCGCTGTTTGTTGCAAAATTACTTTTTGGAAATGACCTCGGTACGCCCAAACAACATTACAGACCTAGCCAATCATAATAATAATACAAAATAAAGCATTTTGGCAATAGCCCAGAAAAAGACTAACATTTGTAATTGGTCATATCTCAGTAGTAGCATTTAAATTCAATGGTAGTAGCCTAGTGGAACAATGGAAGCGGAAGCGAGAGACCCAGGTTCGATTCCCGGCGCGGGCGTGTACAGTCTGTTAGCTTTTAGAATATACCTCGGGCTCTAGAGTAGGCTTCGGTTTTCGCCAAAATCACACGAGTGTAATCCTGCTCTGTAAAAAACTTTCTTTAAAAACTATTTTGAAAAGTTATGTGTCATATTAGTTCCGATATTTCTGTTACACGAATATTTCTATTATCCGATTCTATCCGATAGTAGCCGAGGTATATTCTGAAAGCTAACAGACTGTACCAATGACTTTATTTTGTAAGTTATGTACATTTGTGAAGTTACAGTAGCAGTACCACTCGCTAAATGTAGAGGAAAACATCGTAAGGAAATCTAAGTGTCTGATGTGTTCAAATACCTCAACACTTGAAATTGCCAATCCGCGGTGGGCGAAGCCAAGTGGCGTTTTTTTTCGACTCATAGTGAAACATCGGTGGATACATTAGAGTTTGTATAAATTACTATCATCCGAATCCATTCAATGTTCACAATATTGAACGACTGGGAATGAGATCGATTCACGTTATGTCGACTAGCTTCCAAAATAGTATATTTCATTACAAGTGCGGAAAGGCTGTAATTGTAAAGAGTTCCGACAAATGTCTACCCGAGCCGAGGCGCAGCCGAAGGCGAGGGTTGACAGTCGGAACAAGTTGCAATGACGGTTCCGCACGTGTACTGAACGACTATTTTTAATACAGTTGCGAAAAAAATAAGCAATATAATAAAGGAAAAATATTTGAAAATGGCGCCAACCGTAAAAAATATAAGCAGAGATTTTTTTTTCTTCACCCATTCTGGTAGGCAAAGGGAACTATGCCCATACAGCCAGTCATCAGTAGGATTTTTTTATTGATATGAAATGAAAATTAAATTTAATGAGATGAGATGAAATGAAATGAAACCTAATCTAACTCATTCAATCAAATCATTAAATCTGATATTGAAACAAATTAATAGCTTCTTTTTAGAAATATACGTATATGCATGAATCATAAAAACTTCTATGAATATTTTTAGTAAAAACTTCATGGTTGGTTTTTCTTTTTAATAGACATTATTTTGACAGTTGGGAAAGAGAACGCACGAGTGCGGGAAAGGTAAAAAAGCACGAGTGTGTAATAGCCACAGAACATAAAAAAAGAGTAGAAGTCGTAAGTGGGCGGTGCCCGCGTGCCTCACATTAGCAATGTATTGCCTATGCGTAGTCGGTGACAGTTTTGTTTACTTCAGTTGCCGTGCGCTTCTAGTAAAGAAAAAATGGTGAAAATTTTATTGAAATGCCTTGTTGTGGTGTGTTAGAGAGCAAAAATAAAAGCTGGGGACCTAAGTATACCGATCATGCCGTAATATTTCATCGGTAATACGTATTTCATTGTATTTTTAATTAAATTTGTAATGACATGAACACGGAAACCAATCCGAAAATGAAAAAGTGAAACCACCTTTATTTACTGGTTAGTAAAGTTAAATTTTCATCGAAGAAAGTGTACCTTCTCTAGAAATTTCTGTCATAATTTCAATTCTACTCAATTACGGATGGGGGGCACACATGATAAAAATCTATCGATAATTGTCTATGACTTAGTAGTCATACATACTTAATGGTACTTAGGTATTGTAAATTCCAATTCGTCTAAGTAGGTAAAATACTTTCTTGTTGTTATTTTATACCTACTTCCTAAGTGCCTTTTCACATGCACCCGGTCGCCGGGCCGGGTAAAGTGTATGTATGAGCTCCGGTTGCCGGCTGGTCGTTGTGCATGTGAAAACTGTCATTAGAGCTCATACATTACTACTTTTCATACAAGACATGACATGAGCACATACAAGACATGAGCACATCTAGATCGCGATACAGTTTTTCTTCACCAGTTTATCAGTGACTGAAATATCTAAGAAACTATCAAAGTAATTTTACTCTTACCCCTTTGACAACAAAAAACCGAGGCAATGATAAAAACAACCCTCTCGGAATCAAAACAATTTGCAAGTGAGTTTTCGTTTAGTTTTCCTAAGGAACCGTACAATAAAGAATATTCTTATCTTATCTTATCTTAACCGTATACGAAATTAAAATGGATGGCAGCGATAGAAAGGCAAAATTGGTTCAAAACAACGATAAACACAATATATTCAGAGCATTTTCATGAAAACTTCAATAAACTAAAAAAGGCGGAAGGTGGTACTTATGATGCAGCAATACCAGAAAAAATGTGCTTCACTTCCAGGTTAGACTCTTGCGTATAAATGAAATATATTAGTACCATCATCAATAAATTTAGTACAACGTATGAAACATGGCGTACAGATAGACAAAGATCTGAATTGAGTCCCGAGTTCCCGTTTTATAATTTCTAACGCTCGTGAAGCAGCGGGTTAAAGCTAGTTTTAAATAAGAGATAACATTTTAAAATAGGAAATCTACCGCATTGTTTTATTTGTGCATCTATCTACCCTATTAGTGTTAATTCTTTATTGCACAAAAGATAATATAAAAAAGATGAGTTTTCTACCACTCAACCCGCAGGCAAAAAAGAAATAGCTAAAAATACTTCTAAGTACCAGTATTCGTATTGATAATGTGTTAAACTGTTTGTACGAGTGTAATTTGTCGATAGGTTCTCCCTATCGACAAACTAGAACTCGCATTGTCCCATCCCAAACTGAGAATGTACTTGTTTTTCAATTTTGAACTTTGTTTCTTATTAGGTAAAAGTTCTTTTCGGTCCGACGCGGCGGTAGTTCCATCTAGTGTAGAGTAGCGTTACTACAAAATGTCAACCTTAAATTCATCATTGTCATTTGACTTTGATCATTGTTAACATTATGAAAAGGTGCATATTTTAATTGAAACTTTTATGATGTAAACCTTTTCGGCATTGACTTTATTTACCAATGGCAGCTTGGCATTCGTAGTGTGCGTTTGGTTTAGAAGTATCAGTTTGGTTACACTGGTTTTCGTACTAATGTGTCATGTCGCTACTTCTACTCTTTTTTTATGTTCTGTGGTAATAGCCCACACCACGCACGCTATACGTCCCTGCAATACGCCACTTTTTGAGCAACTGTATTAAAAAGGAATTTCCCTCAATTTTCCCTCTTAGAATGAGTTCGGGAATTTTGAACCGCAATTTACTCCATCTTCAAATAATAAAAGATATGTACAACAAAAATAACGAAATAAAGTTATTGTTGTTGTTTTCATCATATTAAAATAACAAACGTCTTCGCAACTAATTACGTTCCCAACTGTTTCACGAAAGTTCAAGTGAAATGCCATGAAAATAAAAGAGAAAACATTTTGCTTCCACGTCTCGCACAGTATGACGTAGCCTACAAATAAACCAGCCAAGTGCTTGTTGGGCTACGCGCATTATAAGGTTCCGTAGAACCATCTTCTTACGAGTACCTGCCTTACTAATTTTCAAAGAAATTCTTATGAAGTTTTCATTCTATAAGTTGGCCGCCTGTCATATGTTAACTTGTAAGTCTACTCAGTTTTGATAGTATTCCTTATTAATTCATTATATATGCTGCTGCGCTGATTTTTTTCACGTTTCTACAATCAGTCGCTTAAACTGGTCAGGGGCGGGTGGGACGCCCTATCCTAACAAAACTTTGCGCTTTATAAGGCTTAAAATTTCACAAGTGGGTTCCTAAATTGATAAATGGTTTTCTTACGCTTACAATACTTTGACCAATACAACGATACCGCACACTACGCTGTGAACGGCAAAAAATAGACCAAGAATGATTTTTAAATTTTAGTTTACCGTTATGTTGACCTGATTAATACATATCGATCAATATCAACCCTTGTATGTCCCCACAGCTGGGGCACGGGTCTCTTCCTGCATCGCAGGAAGTTTAGGCCATACTCTACTACAGGGGCCAAGTTCGGGTTGGTGGAGGATTGTAAGACAGTGGTGGGCCTTGCTGTCAGAACTTATCCCGCCGCCCATAAGGCCTCTAGCATGGCTTAACGACTGCCGTTCCTTGACAGCCAGCACCAACGGGTTAACGTGCCTTGCGAAGCACGGAAGCGCTCGGAAAAAATGCCACTGGCGGTAGTCACAGGACAGTCACCCATCCTACATCTGATCGCACCTGTTGTTGCTTAACTCAATTGATTGATTCCAATCACTCGGTTCGAATAGGTCACGAGCGCTTCGTCTGCTTTCCGATAGTAGGTACGAGTATATGGATACCCATTCAGTTGTCAGAGAATAAACGTGTTGACGGATGTAATTCCCGGGAACGAATCAAGGTTGTCTATGTGGAAGTCATTGTTTTGGCGAACATGGTGATTTTGCCTATCAAAATATTTCACCTATGCTAGCTAAAGCGACCTGCCTTTCTAATGAAGAATAGCCGAGTACAGTCTTGTCCCAGGGATACTGTTTACAGTTGTAAGTTATTTTTTTTTGTGTACTCTGGCAATTGACAGCTGCTATCTGTAGATTAACATGATAGTTAGTATACGAGAAACAGGGATTAGTTAATCTCACGTGTACTAGCATTAGGCACTTTGACACGCGCCTACAGTCTTGGCATATCCAATTTGCTGGCGTGATGCGAACAATAGATATCCGTCACCGCTGCTTCCTAATGCGCCGCTATTTCATCCGTATGTGTAAGGGTCACTTTACACTTGAGATGTTCAGGGTAGAGCCACACAAATGGGCGGTTAAATTACTTTGGTCCGACACAAGATGACACAACACTCAGGACTCCTATATTACACGCGCATATTAACCTAACCTATATTATTTTGATGGGCAAAATGTAAAAAATAGAATCGTGGCTCCGTAACATCAGGTCATAGTCTATGACTTGCCAGCGTCGAAGATTTATTTAGTTTGGCAAATAGATGAGAGGAGTAGCGCAGAGACCTGATGTTTTCTGATGCCAAATCCTGATGTTTATGTAATTTGTCACTTGTAACTTAACAGACGATGGGAATCGTTTGGTCCTAGATTCTAATGAAATATAATGACAACTGCTTAAACATGGCGATTCTGTTCCATTGCTGGTCTAAATCTACGCGCGCACACGGATAAACCCTTCTAGCCGTTGGTATGACACGTCACGCGAATAGACCCTGTATCTGTCATTGTACTATAATGCACTAACAATAGGGACAAAATGATTCCAATCGTCTGTTAAATTACATACTATCACAAAAAACCCCAGGATTCGGTGATCATTATCAGGCCTCTGATGTCAGAAGCCTTATCGGGTAGTGAATACATACCTTAACTACGCTATTTCACTCCTGTTCGTAGAGTGTTATAAATGAACGCTTTATACGCGCGACGGATCATGTTTTTGGGACATTTACTTGTTGTTATTATAAGGGCTTCCACAGTACGATGTGGTGTCCCAACACTCAACATGGGATGACAGCCATCACACAAGTAGGAATGACTGAAATAGTCGGTTGAGATTTCAAGGAAAATGTACAAATTTGTATTTACTTACCAACATCATGCAGCACCAGCCACGCTTGTGAAATGCTAGACATTCTATGAGCATATAAATGTCTGTTGCGTTGAGTTTTGGTAGGTACTAACACCGCAATCTTTTGCGGGTTGCCAGAGACACATCATTTTAGAATTTAGGTACATTCTGTGGGTACATTATACATACAAACTAGCAGCAGCAAAAGAGGTCACGGAAGTTTGAACTCACGAATGTTTTCCGACAGTAAAACTCATCCGCAGTGTAGTGTTATTACGAAATCATCTGAAAAGTAACATTATAAGATAAGACTATTCTTTATTGTACACCAGAGCTCATAGATAGATACATAGAGAACACTTCATTGCACAACCAGAAAAAAGAATACAACCATGACTATGAATATGAACAAATTAATATACAGATCACAATTGGCGGCCTTATTGCTAAAAGCAATTTCTTCCAGACAAACTTATGACGGAAAGTAGCTGAAGGAAAAAAGAGAAGGGTAGTCGATGCAAATATGATTATACTAATACACTACTTATATAAATAACAACATACCCACATAAATAGTTACATGTTATGATAAACGTACATAAATAAGTTGTAATAACAATCTACACGAGGAGGAAATAAAGACAACATTGCATACCTATATGGAGATTTATGAAAAAGAGAATGCACGAATACTAAACTTGCAGAGACAGGTAAAACTTCTTAACCTTGCTTTTAAAGACAGCTGAGGAAGGGGAGTATATCATGAACATCATCATTAGCAGCCATTTGACGCCGACTACAGGACATAGGCGTCCCTCGTGTTTTTCCAAGGTTCACGGTCTTGTGCTGTCCGCATCCAGCGACTCCCCGCCACCGTAATCATGTCGTCAGAACATCTGGTGACGGGCCCGCCCAGGCTGCATCGTCAGGCGACAAGGAACATAATATAGTTTAATCGACTCGATAGTTAGAGGAAGATATGGGCTTCAAGATTAATTGTGTCATGCAGATCTATCGTCAACTCATGAATCAACCGACTGAAGACATGCAGTCATAAAACATGCCATACTGGTTGTGAAACAAAGTGGTCTCTTTCCATTGATGCACTCTACTCAGTTTCGTTGATGTGCTATTGACTGTACCTACTAATTGAGAAGGAAAATCTAGGCTTATTAAGCATTTATGGTTGCTGCTTCAATATAATAATAGTGCTCTATACAAGTTCCCCAACAGGTAAACAAAAGCACAATCAAACCTCGATTTCTCCCTCTAAACTTATAGGCATAGTTTCATCGCGATCCGATATGAAGATTGTATATAAAAATCAAACAATATTTGTACGGCACTTGCTCTTAAAGGGAGACTCTTAATTACTACATACGCGTGCTCAACGCGGATGGCAATTTCAAGCCCTGGACATCTGAGGTACGCAGGTTTCTTCAGAATATTTTTGTTCAACGTTACCTAGTAGCATTGGTACCTGTTACAAACTTATTGCTACTGCAAATTCACAGATGTACGTAACTTAAAAAAAACGAAGTCATTGGTACATGCAATTGGATTCGAACCTATATGTTCTCTAGATTTAAAAAAATCCTATGTAATTATCCAGGCTGCTAACTGTTTTGTTATCAACCTTGTATGTCCCCAATGGTAGGGCACGGGTCTTTTGATGCATCGCAGGAAGGTTAGGCCATACTCCACTACGGGGCCTTGTCCGGGTTGATGGAGAATTGTAAGACAGTGGCGGGCACTTTCAGAAGTTATCAAGCCGCCTATAAAGCCTCTGACATGGCTTAACGACTTCCATTACATGACATTCGGCACCAACGACTTAGCGTGCATTGTGAAACACGGAAGCGCTTGGAAAAAATGCCACTAGCGGTAGTCACGAGATGGTCACCCATCCAGTAACTGACCACGCCTGTTGTTGCTTAACCCAAGTGATTGATTTCAATCATTCGGTTCCGCTAGGCCACGAGCGCTTCTGTTTGAGTAGCAATTTTTTTCCAAATCCTTCAAGCTGTTACTACGTGACTTAGCAACAACTATCCAAAGATACAAACCTTCACAGTCATGTATTATGTTATTAGGATAAACACAACCAGAGTCGTAAGTTGCCTACAGCGGCTTAGCTTATCAATATTCACAGGAGTCTTAGAGAAATTGTTTCAGGTGTAATTTCTGAAACTTGGGCAACAGATCTGTTTAGAGGCATTGTTTGAAGGATAAAAGACACGTGAAAGCCAGCTAAAGGAGAGCCAAGCCGCCAAGTAAAGGGCATAGAGCCCCAAGCAATTGGCGTTGACTAGGCGCAAATTGGAACGTGCTCTAAATGCTAACACGCATTGTGTCTACACCCCGATATAGTTATGACAATGTTATTTCAACAAAAGGCCATTCTAATGCTCTACTAAACGTGCCCCGAATTACGACGAGGACATGAGCAAGTACTTTTATTGCCCGACCTAGTACCGAAGTTTATATGATCGTACTGATTGCCCCTAATTTCCTTTTCGCTATTTCTTGGTTAACGTTTCTCTTTTGCTTATTTATGATTCTAACGTAAGTGTTTATGAAGGTATATTAGTGCGGTGGCAATGCTGCGGTAGAACATCGGCCTCAAATCGGGAGGTAGTGGGTTTGAATCCTTTAACTTTGCTACAGCCAATGAATTTGCTTTCTATACTGTAATTTCTATCCGGTTTCCTTATAATTATAATGAATACGACTCCAAAATCAATGTGTTTATTTTAAAACTGTTGATTTGAAACTCACGACAACTGTATTGTTCCAAGGGTTAAGTTGTAGTGTGTGAAAACCCGAAAGAAAACGAGAGTGGATAACGTAAATAAACTTTGAGCATATAAAATCATTTCTAATATCAAACTTTAATACACACATATAACAGCACATAAAGAAGAAAATTACACAAATATGTTTTAAAAAGTTTACACCGTTGCAAGCTGTAGGTAGAAGGTAGGTTACTCGTTCCTTTCTGAAACTGGTTCCAGGACAAACTTTAAAAAAAAATTTAATTAAAGTTTTTACTTCAGGTACTTTATACTTTTTGCACACGAAAAACACAAAAAAGAAATAAATTTAGGAAAATAAATGTACAAAGACTAGCGAGGTTTTATTCAAAGTAGCACAGAAACTGCGTCTTAATGAACGTTACAGGTCAAACTAGGTGTCCATTTGAAAATCTAGATATTTTTTTATTAAGAAAAAGATAACGATAAAACTCCTGAACATTACTTGTACCGTACATGGAAGTGCATTTGAATAGGTACTTAAAACATACAGCTCGCCGTATTTCTTAAAAACTGCGGCGGAAAGTATTGGCGAGCCGGTAACTTATGCAAAACTCCCCCAACCTTCCTCATCGCAAAATAATTGCCCTGCGCGCCCAGACGCAGATGTTCCCCTACGACGTACGATGACTATCGGGCAAAACGGTCCGAGTACACACAAACTTCCACCTGCTCTAAGAAAATACGATCCTTCGGAATATCGTGGGGTAAACTTACGCTGCACAGTGGTGTTACAAACCAACTAGGCTAGAAAAATGGCTGCAGAGAAGGGAATTCGGTAAATGCAACGTTGGAAGACTCCGAGACGTTAAGCTGGGCCTAACATGTTTTGTACATTAATTATCATTACTCACACTCGGAAAGTAAGTCTAAAGATGCCTGAGAACCGGGTTGGAAGTAATAGGTACTTAGTACCAGTTTCTGAATTGATAATTGCACTAAGTAAATACTTAAGTAACGTTCTATCGCGATCTTTGCTGAGAAATTCGAAGAGACAGCACTACAGTTGAGTAATTACTCAGCAAAATTCTCAATTCAAAAACTGGCCCTTATCCTACTCAGTAATACTCAGCCTGAGGGAGAATGGTTTTCAACTGACAAATGTCAAATTTAAAAAAGAACACGTTCCAACTCAATAACACTCAATTACTATCATATCCAAGCCACTAATCAATCATCTCTGATTTGATAAATTGTTGTAAAACTGTGTTTGTATAATATATGTATTAGTAGTAATACAATATAAATACTTGTTACATACAAATGTGTTGTTCTTTATATTTGTTTTATATACCAATGGGGATTTATGAACTTTTTGTTCATAAATCCCCATCAATGGGGATTTTCAATGGGGATTAGTGGAATAACCCATTCATACCGTCCAATACTCTAATATATTGGTCTATAGATTAACAAACCTTCAATTCAGAGGGAATGTGGCCGCCCAAATGAAATCGTTTGGGCACTGTTACGCCAAAACAAAGTATCCCAATTTACAGTGTGTTGGATTTAAACGGCAGTTTGGAATCTTCAAATTGGCTCTCAAAAGGACGGGTGCTCAAGAGGATCTCAAAGATAAGAGCGCTTTATTAATACGGCTCTTAGAATATTTTATTAAAAAATCCCTACGTAAAACGTTATTAGACTTAACAGTTTGGTACTTAATCACGCAATATCGGCTGAACGGATTTACACGAAACTTGGCGTACAGACAGGCAAATATCTGAATTGAGACATAGGAAGACCTTCGCGTGGATAGCTAGAATAGATTTTGCATAAATCTTAAAATTTAGATAAGAGATTTCGACGTAAAATATTATGATCTACCCGGAGAGATTATCATATGTCAACTTACTGTGATAGTCCAGCTACTGCGAGCCATATCGTCGAATCATCAATGTTTCACATTTTGTCTACCACGTTTGGAAAACCATAAACATAGGGTGCCCATGGAGTAGGGTTAGCAATAAGAGTGTCAATGTGGTCACGGTAAAATTTGTTTAATATTTGAAATATACCTAATATGTAACATAATTTCAAGCATAACTTGAAGCATCAGACTTTGTACACAAATTATATATAAATTGATCTAATGCAGAGGGCAACAAGTGAAAGTCTATTTCCTTGTCGGTTTCCTGAATCAAATCAAATTCTTAAAATCAAGTCAATATGTAAAATTCAAGCCGCTGCCTTCGGGCCCTAGTGTAGGGAGAAATAAGCAGCGGGATATAAAAATCAGTTCCTGACCTTAAAAATATCAATAGAGATCTGTTTCTTTTCTAAAGCTCTTTAAAAGTCAGACGGATGAAAGACAGAGCGACGGACCGTTCGGAAAAGGGACTCTCAAAATGGAAAATTAGTACCAAACACGCACGAAAAATAAAACACAACAACGAAAACATGACACTTGACATATGTTATGTGACGATTCAAAAGGGGATTTGTTACGCGATGCCTATAATTAGAATTTAATTTAAGCCAGCTACACACACCTATACCGCAGCATAGATCTCTTCTAATGCACGCTATTAATTTAAAAAGGAAAGTGAAAAGAGTAAATCGTATTAATTAATTGCAAGGAAATTACGAAATACATTCCTGCCTTCTGCTTTTCGAATCCAGTCCTTTCCTGCCAATTTGACCAGGTCATCAGTCCATCTTATTGGTTGCTTCCCATACATTTGCACGCGTATCTAGAGTGTTAAAGAAGAAGGAAGGAAAAGAAGAAGGATTTTTTTTTGCGAAATAAATTGCACACGAACTGTAGCCGACAGCAGATCGGCCTTACATACGTGCACTCTACTTACTATTCACTTTACACTCTGCCTGTATGTTTTACAACAAAAAAAACACGGCGCCTTAAAACACACCTCAGAGATATTTTAAACAGACTGTGGCGAAGGGAAAGACGTAACCACCACGATTATACCAGAAAAATGTATAGATTGTCTTGCTGTAGTGAAATTTTGTTTGTAAGATGCTGCCGTAACTTCACGGCACAAAGTAACCATAATGCCGACCTTTGACAGAAAATAGCACCATAAGTATCTACTTATAGTGCTATTTTGGCCCAAGTTTGTCCTTAAGTAGCATATAGCACCATAAAATAGCACTATAAGTAGGTACTTATGGTGCTAGTTTCTGGTGCTATAATATGCTACTTTTGGCGTACTGGTACACCAAAGGATTTAGAAGGTTCAGTGTAGATGTGAATAAAAGAGTCACGAAAGTTTAACGCTCACAGGCACTATATTATAGTTCACGTCACAGGATTACATACACAGAAAAATACAGAAAAAGATACCGTCACTTATGGCTCTATCGGACCGACTGTCGAGGGGCGCTTGGCTGCAAGCCGCGCGGCCCAATCTGCTAACTAAGCACAATGCATTACAATGTGTCACTACATCACTTCCCCCTTAAAAAAAAATATTTCTGACCCCCAAAATTTTCCTGAAATTACACAGAAACAATAGTATGGAAAGTTTGTAACATTGAGACTTCTGTACGACTCTAACTTGTTATGGGACAGTCGGTGTGCCTACGTGCTCAAAAATGCAGTGTTGCAAAAAATACTCGGCGCCTTGGCGCGAATGCTAGGTTACACTTAAATAAACACCTCACTCGCCGATGACGTTATACTACATGAAAAAATACAATCTTAACTTAACACAATAATAACTCAAATTTGTATCTGCTCTAACAGCCGTTCTCAACCCTAACAATACGGTGGGCAACTCTTCCACCCATGACTTTGATCCTAAACGCGTCATTAGAGCAACCTTTAGAGACCTATGCCATCTCTCAACTGCACCATTACTTTGAGGATGGTAGGGTGTAGTGCGTATACGTTTAACTCCAAATAATGTCAGTAATTCCGCGAAAATATGACTCTCGAATTGTCTACCCTGGTCGCTAGTGAGCTTAACAGGGCAACCAAATCGAGTAATCCAACCTTCGTATAATGTTTTTGCTACTGTTTCAGCTGTAATATTCTTTATTGGGAATGCCTCTGGCCAATGAGTAAAACGATCTATAATTGTTAGTATGTATCTAAAACCATCTTCCGTAGTAGGCAAGGGTCCTACTATATCTATATGTATGTGCTCAAAACGATCGGCAGGATTAAAAATACCTATATCCGATACCGTATGTCTTTGTATTTTAGCCCTTTGACACTTTACGCAACACCTCACCCATTTATTGATGTCTGAATTTATTTTTGGCCAAAAGAATCTATCAGTAACCATGTTCCTGGTACTGCGGACTCCTGGGTGGCTTAGATTGTGTATTGTCTCGTATGCTAACTGCCTAAAGGTAACAGGTAGGTATGGTCGAGCTGTATTCCCTGCTACTTCGCATACAATATGTTTATCGCAACCGGGCAACATGATCCGCTTGAATTGCAATTTACTGTTTGCGCCTTTTAGCAGTTGCGCAAGCTCGGCGTCGCCAGTCTGCGCACGTGCAAGTTCTTGGAAATCTATCGTTGTAGGGCAAGCTATTGTTTCTACGCGTGATAGCGCGTCCGCTTCAACGTTATCGCCTCCTGTTATGTATCGAATGTCCGAAGTGAATTCGCTAATGAACATTAACTGTCGCGTTCTGAGGGCGGTCTCCTTCTCGGTACCTAGCTTGCTGAAAGCATGGGTCAAAGGTTTATGGTCTGTATATATAACCAAATTACGACCTTCTACAAGATTACGAAAATGAGTGATCGCTAGATAAATCGCTACCAACTCTCTGTCGTACGTGCTGTAATTCCTCTGGGCATCAGTTAATTTCTTAGAAAAATATCCTAAAGGTTTCCAAACTTCACCTAGTTTTTGCTGTAGTACTCCCCCTACACAGTGGTTCGAGGCGTCCGTCCAAAGTGCTAAAGGTGCATCTGGGGACGGATGCGATAACAATGCTGCCTGTTGGAGAACTAATTTACATTTTTCAAAATCCTCGTCGGCTTCCTTGGTCCAAGCAATTAATGTTTTATCCTTGCGCTTGGCGCCATGAAGAAAACCATTTAATTCTGTCTGACATTCGGCTGCCTTAGGCAAATGGGGTCGATAAAAATTTAACATACCCAAAAATCTGCGTAAGTCCTCAACTGTTGTTGGCTTGACCTTGTCCTCGAGTGGTCGAATGCCCTCTGCCGAAACTTCGTGACCTAGAAATTCTAAACGTTCTTGGCCAAAACAACATTTGGAAATATTAATTGTTTAAAAACCTATTTAGAGGCTAAAAATTTCACCCATGCCGGGATTCGAACCCGCAACCTCTGGCTATACGTACCAGCGCTCTACCAACTGAGCCAATGGGCAACTCACGGCATCAGTGAAATTTCGAACCTCTTTACAATATTCTCTGCCGTGAGTCGCCCATTGGCTCAATTGGTAGAGCGCTGGTACGTATAGCCAGAGGTTGCGGGTTCGAATCCCGGCATGGGTGAAATTTTTAGCCTCTAAATAGGTTTTTAAATTTGTTCCTTAGAACGGGTTAGTGCATTAAAAATAAAAATAGTGTAATATTAATTGTTATTCCGAAATGCTTGAATCTTTTAAAAACTTCCTCTAAATGTTTGTAATGTTGGTCTAAGTTTTCACTTGCGATTATAACATCATCTATGTATGTAAATAAAAACGTTAACCCTTGCAAAACGCTATGGTCCATGAATCTTTGAAAAGTCTGGGCCGCGTTGCGCAAGCCGAAAGACATTCGGGGAAATTCATATAAACCAAATGGGGTTATAATCGCAGTTTTCTCTATGTCACTGTCTGCTACTGGAATACAGTGATAAGCTCTATTAATATCCAACCTACTAAAAATTTTCTTTCCCGCCAACACTTACGTAAAATCATGTAATCTGGGTACTGGGTACTATCAGGTTTGGTAATGGAATTTAGCCGCCTGTAATCTCCACATGGCCTAATTTTACCCTCTTTTTTTGGCACTATGTGTAATGGGCTCGCCCACTAACCTTTCCCGGGCCTACAAATGCCCATGTCCTGCATAACCCTAAATTCCTCTTTAGCCGATGCATACCTAGCTGGCGGCAATGGTCGCGCGCGAGCATTTACGGGTTGACCTGAGGTTTCGATGTGGTGTAACACGTCATGTTGGGGTGTCTCCTTGAATGAGAGAGGTCTTGTTAACTCTGAATATTTTGACAATAACTCATGAAAGGGGTGCTTATTGCTGACCGTTCTTACCGAAATTTCATCGCATTCACATATTGTGGCAATTACATTAAGGCTAGTTAACTTGTCAATTAATTTGCGCTGACTTAAATCTACTAAAAGTTGGAATTTTACCAAAAAGTCTGCACCCAATATAGGCCGTCGGACGTCCGCGACCACAAATGTCCATCGGTACTCACGACGTAACCCTAAATTTAACTCTAACACTTTAAGTCCATAAGTTCGAATTTCACTGCCGTTTGCTGCGTACAGTTTATACTGGCTTTCGACACTATTATTCTTCCCTTTCAACACTGTCGAAACGGGTAAAACGGATATATTCGCGCCACTGTCAACTAAAAAACTTAATCCTGAATTCCTATCTGTCACGCATAAGCGGTTATTAAGATGCTGGTTACAGTGTCCCGCAGCCGACTGTACCGAGCTTAGTTTTCCTTACGCTCCTTTTTCCAGCTACACGGAGGCACGCACTTCGCCGCTCTGTCCTTGTAATAAAAGTGGTAGTAGCACTGCCAATCCGGATCTGCCGGGGTACGTCGTGGTCCTTGTCTCGAAATTGAGCGTGATGAGGCGCGGCCCTTACTGCGGCCTCCTCCTTTCCGGTTATGGGAATGCTGCCTCTCCCGCGGCCTCGATCTAAACGATTCCATAGACTCTATACGGGCCGTAAGTTGTTTTATTTGCTCCGCCAATAATGAAAATTCGGGTATTCGCGCAGATATCGCGACACTACTCTCTTCCGTGTGTGAATCGCCGTCCCGGACCCTGGATGGCCCAGCGGCATCGCTGGTTTTCTCGTCCGTAGACATATTGCAGCTTTGATGCGTGACCCCGCGAACTAACAAGCCGATTAATTAGTCCGCAGGGGAGTCGGTCTTGGTCACTTTTTCATCACGTCGGGGTCACCACTGTTGGCGTACTGGTACACCAAAGGATTTAGAAGGTTCAGTGTAGATGTGAATAAAAGAGTCACGAAAGTTTAACGCTCACAGGCACTATATTATAGTTCACGTCACAGGATTACATACACAGAAAAATACAGAAAAAGATACCGTCACTTTTGGCTCTATCGGACCGACTGTCGAGGGGCGCTTGGCTGCAAGCCGCGCGGCCCAATCTGCTAACTAAGCACAATGCATTACAATGTGTCACTACACTACTTAAGGACATACATACATAAAAATAGGGGATGTATTAACCAATGACAAAACAAAAAGTACTGGAAGTCGTCGTGCGTGTTTGCAACGACTAATGAATGTTGATGAATCGAAACAGGTCAGTTTGCCAAGATGCTGACTGACCTCTTTCGATTCATGAACATTCTACTATCTAGCCTACCCCTCCAGCACATAGACTGAGTTCATGTATGTTTTTACATTTGTAAAAGACACAACATGGGACGTAGTAGCCAAAATGATAGTCAACCTCCCATCGGAGATAGCACCAACATTTCTGACATTTTATTAAAATTAATAAGCTATATACTAATGCATCTAGGTACATATGCACCTGGTTATAAAACTAGTGTAAGTTGTCATACGATAAGTAAATGATAAATTGTTTTAAACCTGCCTTACACCGGTTTAATGTATATCTAATAATATGTATGTGTATAAGTATCGTGAGACATTATCATAAATTATAAATAAATAAATCTTCATGGACATATTACATAGATCTAGTTAGCCCTATACTAATCAAAACTTAATGACTTGTACTAACTTGAAGATAGATTTAATACAATAAATACATAGATAACATCCAAGACCAGAGACAAACTAGAAAAAAAACTAATGGCATTATAGTGATGTCTCAAAATTTCACAGCAACGAAATGACATCGTTAGCAATATTTCGAGCATTTCAATATTTGTTCATTATTGGTTGATATCAATTTTGATATCCTATTTATGTCCCCACGGCTGGGGAGCGGGTCTCTTCCCATATCGCAGGAAGGTAAGGCCATACTCCACCACGGGGGCCAAGTCTGGGTTAGTATTATTATTTGATGTTAATGAATTAATAGTAATTGTAAATATCCATGATTCTCTTGGTTCGAAACTATAAATTGAGGTTCAAAATTATAGGAAGTATAGTAATATTGAAAGTTTATTTCTATTATGATAAATGTTTAAGTTTGACACAAACTTGGATGTGCAGTGCAAAGATAAGTAAATAAACAACGGTAGTTTACCCATTTTTATCGACCTGATAATTTTTATTTATGCTTAACTAAAGTAATTTGGGTAATAAAACCATATTTTTGAGGCATAATTTGTTAAAAAGCTATCGGCCATTATGTTTTTATCACGGCTAGAATATCCCCTTCAAAAACATTAAACGAATTAATAGTCACCCTGTAGATAGAATAGGCTTCGTTTTTTTTCCACGAAAAACCGCTCATAATTTAATTGCCTCTTGAATATTGAGTCGAGGCTTTTATTGGCAACGACTTCTTAACAAATTCCACGGGCATCGGGCTAACGATACATTTTCATTCAAGGCTCGCTTCAGAAAAGGCAATTTTACCATGTAACGAGCAAGTGATATGAACGAAAAGTCTTGGCACGCTCGGAGGCTGCTCAGAACTTGTGCTAAATGCTCGCTTGAACGGAAATAAAATTTAATCTTCCCATTTTTCCAGCAAACATTGTTATATTAAAAGGCAATCCGCTTAGCCCTTTTCGGGTCTCCGCCACTTTATCCTGATTTAAATCTACATTGTCAATGTCGCCCGTAAACTGGAAGGGACTGATAACTAAATCAAATTTCCTCCCTTGACTTACTCGCACCTTCATGCGTGGTTGTTGGAGAAACAGATAGCCTCCGTGAGATGGGAGTAGTGGCGTTATTTTAACCTATCGGAAAAAACTGCTCAAATGCTACCCCAAGTACCTGGTAGATAAGACATCCGACTCAAGTTATGTGTCAATCCAAGTCATTTAGTTTAGTGAGACGCTAACAGCGTACGTGTTTCACATCTAAATAATTAAAAAAAACCTCATCCAGTATCTTGCAATATAAAACATAAACTTTGGCATTTGCATCTCGCTTTACGCGGTGAAATAAAGCAAGATGGCGCTAACCGATCACACTAACGCGAAAGTTTGTGAGTGTGTATGTTTGTTACTTCTTGGCTTCGTTTGTTAAGGCTGGAGAGATTTTAAGAAAAATTGGTATTGAATTGAATTGAAATAATTTATTCACTTAAAAACACAGTACAATGACTTATAATATAAATACATGGTATGGAGTTAGCTGACACTCTGGACTAACACATAGGCTACGTTTTACTGCGGAAAAATATCTTTTTCCCATGGGAATAATTGATAAAGTTATATTTCCCCTAGCAACGGCACCTTCACCCACACTAGACGGCTGAAGGGACCATTCGGACGCCGCAGTGCCCGCGATTGTCTCGGCTGGTGTTGAATATGTTGAATTGTCTTTCCAGTGGACTAGGCCAACTAAGCTGTCAGGATGAGGTATTCTGTATAGTCAGCAACTCGTGATATGTTGCAAGATAGGTATATGTATCTTGCAACATACCACAAAGTAATGAGAAAAGAGTTTAAAAAATCAAAAGATTGGGCGAATTTGCAATTAAAATGTTGACGTGCTGTCGACTGTACATGTACCTCATGTAGGTAACAGTGACAACAGAGGCAAATAAATCTTTTGTGATTTTTGCTCGCAAGTGGATTAAGTTATTCACATTACCTATATGTCTCCATAAAAACATGAACAGGTAAATACAGCATGTTGGAGGTATTACGTTACACCAAAAATATTTCTATGCTTAGTTCTTAGTACACATAAGTGTTGTACCCACTTTGCACTAAGCATTATTTATACTGAGTCAAAAACATAGTATCTGTTCTATCCGTGAATAAACTATCCGTCAATATGAACATTTTACTACCGAGAAAACTTCAAAATCAGAAAAAAATGTGCTCTTCCACGAATTTAAAAGGACTCCGAAGTACAAAACTGCGATTTGCATTAGTGCGATGCTGGTTTCTCGCTTTCGCTTCAATGTACATTAGCTAAAACGTAAGTCGCTGGAGGGGGCATTCCATGTTACGTAATTTCCAACTACGAACTTCTGCAGTTACAAACTTACGAGTACATCGCTGTTTTTGTTTTGTACTTCGCAGCTAAGGCGTGGAGTCCTTTTAATACCGCAAGCAAACATATCAATATGGAACAGCAGATTTTCATATATTTTTTATGTACACATACATACATACATACATACATACATACATACATACATACATACATACATACATACATACATACATACATACATACATACATACATACATACATACATACATACATACATACATACATATTATTATTATTATTAAATTCTTTATTGTACCTGTAAAGATTGTACAATTGGCGGGCTTAATACTAAATAGTATTTTATTCTAGCCAACCAACAGGTGACGTGGAGAAGATGGGGGTAGTCACAAACGGTGAGGTGATATTTTATTGTCAAATATATATTTTTAAAATTAAACTATGTATTAATATGTACAATAATTATAAACATAAACATATACAAATATAATAATTAAGCACATGTATAAAGATGAATAGATAGACATACATACATACATACATACATACATACATACATACATACATACATACATACATACATACATACATACATACATACATACATACATACATACATACATACATACATACATACATACATACATACATACATACATACATACATACATACATACATACATACATACATACATACATACATACATACATACATACATACATACATACATACATACATACATACACCCTTACATACATACATACATAGCCACACGCCTGTACCCCAAAGGGGTAAGCAGAGGCCAGGGACTGTCACTTGCCACGATCCTGATAGATAACCTTCATCAACGTTCATAAGTCGTTGCTTGCACGCACGCTGGTTCCGGGTACTTTTGTCTTCCCTTTTGCTATTACATCCCCTATTTGGTTGGTGTATGTCCGCCTGGGACGTCTCTTATCAGCCCTTCCACTCACATTCGCAATTATATATTTGTTTCGTCAATCGTTCTTCCTTCATCCTCTTGACATGTCCAAACCAACGCAACATTCCTTACTCAATTCTAGTCACTACATCCTATTTCAAAACCTACACAACGTTTTCTAATCAGACTATTGCGTATCCTGCCATTCAAAGTAACATATATTTTTTATGTCATTCATTTAAATCCGGATTGATATGATTTTTGGTCGCAAGAGTCCGAGCAAGTGTTGCTCTGATTCGCGGAGCTTAATCATGGTGAGTAGAGACGCAGCTCGCGTCGTCGTCATCTTTTATGTTCATCTTATCGTGTCAACAAACGGTTCGAATTTTATAGTTAAGGCTGGGTATGTTAGTATGGTCTGTGGGCCCGGATGAGGGCTTTGAGCGTGATAAGGGCCGGTTCACCGTGGTAAAAGGATCAGCCAGTCTGTGATTGCTCATGGGCTGCCAACTTCGGACGCGATTCTCTACATTCAGCGTGAAAATCACTGGTACCTAGCTAGATATGAAACGGGTCAAATCTCGACTATTTATTAGGTAATAGTACATTACACAAATAGGGTGGTAATACAAAGAAAGACCGAGATCTCAGAAGTTTGCGGCCCGAGCTGCAAGCGAGGGACGTAATTATATGCGATCAAGAGCTTTCTTTATTACCTCCCGTGTTGTGTACATCTTTTTATGTCTACACTTGGCCAGAAAGCGGCTTTTTCCGTACGCGCAGCGTGCGGAAAAAGCCACTGCCACTTTATTGCCAGGTGTGGCATAAAATGTCATTACCTTATTTCTCTCCGCTAAATAGTCGCGATTTGACCCTTTTAATATAACTATGTGTGAGTATCGCGAATCATTAAGAAATAATAAATCACTCGTATTTCAAAGTTATGTCTCTCGGAGAGGCTCTTCTCTTGCATCTCATTTCTTATTTTCACACCATAGTATTAGGAATCATCGCTCGTAGTCCCGGCTGCCTGCGTGATCTTAAACGATCACGAAGGTTAAGCAACATAGGATGCGTTCAGTGCATGTATAGGTGACCGTCTGTGACTAACGCCAGTGGAATTTTTCCGAGCGGTTCCAGGCTTCGCAAGGCACGCAGTTGGTGCCGGACGGCAGTGGTTAAGCCAAGTCGGAGGCCTTAGGGCGGTTTGAAAACTTCTGACAGTAAGACCAGCCACTAGTCTTGCAAGCCTCCACCAATCCGGACTTGGCCCCCGCGGTGGAGTATGGCCTATACCTTTCTCATTGAAGAGACCCGTGCCCCTCGGTGGTTGATGATGACGATGATGACATCATAGCAATGAAATGAAAAGGAGAAAACATGACTAACTGCTCATGTGGTGTTAATTGTCTGGTTTTTTGTTTCTGTGATGTGTCTTGTTGGTATAATAAATGTCTTTCTTTCTTTCATAGTGATAGTACATGGTGGTGGACGTGGAGAAGGTGGGGGTAGTCTCAAACAGTGAGGTGATATTTATATAATAGGTTAATGTGAGTAATTTGTCTCTCTAGACGTTTCTGGAGCATGTCGCATATTAATAATCAGTGGTATCGTAAATTTTGACACTAAAATATTTATTCTTATTTATTCTTAACATAATTTCGGAAACTTTCGTAAGCACTTGAACATAATTTTGGAATCGCTCAATCAATCGAAAAAAATACTATAAGTGATCACGGAAGTTAGGAATATCGTAAATATTCTTAAGTTTCAGCAGTTGAGTGATTTCATAAAAATTGGACATGGGACCGAACAATAAACTAATCTTGTATGGTATATTCATGAATAAAGCAAATACAAACCAAAAAAGAAAATATAATAAAATGTTTCTGAAAGCAATCGATATCAACCCTTTTATGTCCCCACTGCTGGGGCACGGGTCTCTTCCTGCATGGCAGGAAGGTTAGGCCATACTCAACCACGGGGGCCGATCGGAAAGCAGTAGATCAAAATATTAGTAGATACAAATAATATAATAAGGCATAAATAGCCACAGAGAAAAACAGGCCAAGTGCGAGTAGCACACCGAGGGTAAAGTATTATTTAGTGAGTCCGACTTTATTATTTGACTTTAGAATCTAACTATCTCACTTCTTATCTTATCTTACTATCACATCATTTCGCATCACACTAATATTATAGAGGCGAAAGTTTGTGAGTGTGAATATTTGTAACTTCTTCACGTCTAAACGACTAGAGCGAATTTAATAAAATTTGGTATGGAGTAAGCTGACATCCTGAGTTAACATAGGCTACGTTTTACTGCGGGAAAATATCTTATTCCCATCGGAAATTAGATAAACCGCGGGTAACACCACGGGGCACAGTTTATAGCGTGATAATTAATAGTATTTTGTTGCAATTTTCTATACGGCAACAAATTAAGAATTGCAGCTTCGCCGTTGAAATCAATGCTACACGATGAGAAATCAGTACTTTAAATATTGAAGCTATTTAATTATTTTAAACATTTAAAATATTAATTTGTCATTCATCTTTTAAAATAAATTGTCCTGTTTTCAATATTAAAAGTTAAAAGTTAGTTAAAAGTTAAGACAGGAAACGCTGTTGGTATATTCTGCAATACGTAGGGTATTACCAAGAACGTATCCTTGGGTATTACAGAATATACATCAGAGTAACTAGTTCTTTATCAACCGTTGTATGTCCCCACTGCTGGGGCACGGGTCTCTTTCTGCATCACAGGAAGGTTAGGCCATACTCCACCACGGGGGCCAAGTCCGGGTTGGTGGAGGATTATAAGACAGTGGCGGGCCTTACTGTCAGAAGTTATCAAGCCGCCCATAAGGCCTCTGACATGGCTTAACGACTGCCATTATATGACAGCCGGCACCAAAGGCTTAACGGATCAACCAGTACCAGAGTACAATTTGTAATAACACCTGAGTGGAGAACGTATGGCATAAATGCTGATAAAAAAAGGTTAGCATCGTGGCAAACCTTAATACCTGCCTGCGGGATAAACGCGTCTGTTTGTGTATGTTTGTATCTATATATATGCTGTCGACTGTACTTGCCCAGGAAAGTATGGGTGATATTCCACATTGGTTTTTTTAGGCGCCGGAGATAAGGATACATTATGGATCAAGATTGAATATAAATAGAATGTTTACATTATCAGAAGTAGCTGCTGCGTAAATAACCAAGAGCCGAGGGAAAGAGACAGAGACGGAGATACAAAGAGAGAAAGAGAGACAAACTTTCCGTCGTAAGTTTGTCTGGAAGAAATTGCTTTTAGCGATAAGGCCGCCAATTGTTCTTTGTACCTTTACATGTTTTGTAATTATGTGCTCTGGTGTACAATAAAGAATATTCTTATCTTATCTTAGTATTGCATAAATATGTGCACTCACTTGGCCCTCACTCACAATAAACAAAAGTTTAAAAATAACTAAGTCATTTAAAATTTTTGTACAAATCGACTGCATTATTGTATATTTTTAAGACTGTACGTAAAATTAGAGAGTTGCATAGGTGTTCGATATCAACCCTTGTATGTCCCCATTGCTGGGGACGGGTCTTTTCCTGCATCGTAGGAAGGAAAGCTGCGTAGGTCTATTGAGATTTTTTGGCATGTACTAAAATGTTAAAAAAAATCTATTCATGCTGGTTTTTTCTTGAGTGTTATTATTGTATTTTAGCGAATGAGCCAAATTGACCGAGCCCCGAAATTTGTAAGTGTCGTATTGTGTTGGATAAAATTGCATAGGTATTGCATAATATTATTGCATATTTTTAAAGGGTCTAGCAGGCTAATGGAACAAGGTTGGCCCACGAAAGTGATCTGGCTGATTTTTATGGTGGTGGCTGGTGGTGGCTGTGTGTCAAAAATCAGCCCTCGATCTTCTTTTGTTTTACAGATATTCGACATAATACCAAATCATCAAGGTATTTTTTAAACTAATATTCTAGGTTATCCACGCAAGCTAGAATAATTAAATAAAATCACGATAGATGAGGCTAAAATAAACTATCAAATGCATATTTTTACAGAGGGCCCTACAATTAAATTTCAGTCAAAAAACATAGTGATTTGCTTCTGCAAATTTGGATAAAGTTAGTAGAAATTCCTAATTAGTGTATAATGCTTATTTAAAATTTGTTACATGGTACCTACAACGGTAGTTTACCATCACACCGGTTTAAGTAACTAAGACACACGGTCACTGCTAAATTTCAGTCAAAATTCCATATTTTCACCCGACTAGGGCAGAGACTGAAGGGTTTACCTATGAATGTATAAATCCTGTATGAATCATATAGCCACTAATATATTGGTTTAAGATGATTTGAGAAAATTATGGTCAGAGTGGAGTTTTTTTCCCGCTTACGTTCTCTATTGTACATCAATATTCAGCAAACAGAATTCAAATTCTTTCCGAGGTAATATTTTTTTTATTTGATTTGATAATGTACCGTAGCGCCTATCTATTTCTCAAAGAGGAGATTTTAAATTGTTTTATTGAAGTACGTTCTGACATGTTTCGCCCATCATGACTTACAAAATATTTTTGAGACAACCATTGGGTGTCATTAACATATTTTATTTTATTTATTCAAGAGAACCGCTCGTGGCCTAGTGGAACCGAGTGATTGGAATCAATCACTTGAGTTAAGCAACAGCAGGCGCAGGTGCTGGATGGGTGACCATCCCGTGACTACCGCTAGTGGCATTTTTCCAAGCGCTTCCGTGCTTCGCAAGGCAAGTTAAACCATTGGTGCCGGCAGTAATGTAATGGCAGCTGTTAAGCCGTGTCAGAGGTCTTCATTATGGGCGGCTTTATAACTTTTAAGATATCACACATTGATATTACACACACACACATACACACAAACACACCCTCACACACACACACACACACCCTCACACACATATACACACACACACACACACACACACACACACACACACCCTCACACACACACACACAAGAGAAACCACAGTAATACAATAATATGAAATAAGCCCGCCATGTCACTATTTTTGTTCTTATTATTTTGTGCTTTCCTTATGATTTTTTTGTGTGCAATTTTTATTTATTTATTTATTTCAAATAACATACATCCATTTGGTTAGTAGTACTTATTAGGCACAGTAAAAATATACACAGTTTGGTTAGTGGCTTAAAAAATTTAAAAACATTAAAATATAAAATTACTTCTTATTAACAATCATATTTACATGTGATCGACACCACTGTATTAGAAAACAATAAAGTACAAAGTATAATTTATCTATCACAAAACGACTCACCTTATTTAAATGAATGAAGTTGCTATCGAATGGTTCGGGTACCTAATACAGGCTACATTACAAATGGATCAAATCAATATGACGGATATACATGCAAACAAGTGGACTCTAAAAAGTCTATGATATTTTATTAAACTCCAACTCACTTATATTTAATTCATCGTAGCATAATACATTGTGATTTAATAAACTTAAAACCCCAATAACGTTTGTTTTTCCAGTTCCAACAAAGTGGATTAGTCAATAAGACGCTGAGAAATAAATTGTTATCGTTTCGATTGAAATCCGGTGAAAGAAGAGAAAAATGTGAGTATTACTAATTACTGTACTGTAGGACGCAGGATTTCTCTAAAGAGAGAGTTAGGGCTTACGCGCGTGCCCACCTCGGATTGGTAATGTCATGCGCTGATGTATGTGACCACCTCAGCTACCCCTATTTCCTCACGATGTTTTCATTCACAGTTATCAAGTGGAATAGCTACCAAAACTTAACAAAGGTTTCCTCACCGCTGAATGAAAATATCGTGAGGAGAATTAAAAACTAAATTTAAATATAGATTTTTTAAAAACCTATTTAGACGCTAAAAATTCCACCCATGCCGGGACTCGAGCCCGCGACCTCTGGCTAACCGTGCCAGCGCTTTTCCAACTGAGCTAATGGGCGACTAACCGGCATCAGTGAAATTTCGAACCTCTTTACAATACTCTCTGTAATACGCACAGGCAGCAACATCTGGCTGAAGTAATTTGCATCGTTTGCAACCCCGAGTACCTACTTTGCAGTTAGGTTTTACATCGGAATGATTTTAAATATACCTAGGTACTAAGAAATAGAAAAAAACGTTACTACATTCACGCAATTATGAATACTAGAGCAATACTAGTGCCATCTATTAGTGGTAAATAGGTATTAATATTTTAAAAATAATAATAAAAAAATTGCTGGTCAGAGCGGCGCGTAGCCCAGTGGTTATATAGAATAATGGACTCGGAAGCGAGAGCTCCAGGTTTGATTCTTACTGCGGGCATGTACCAAATAGTACCAATGACTTTGTTTTCTAAGTTATGTACATTTATGAAGTTATAGTAGCAATAGTAGCCTCTTGCTAACTGTGAAGGAAAAACTCGTGAGGAAACCTGAGTGTCTGAGGTTTTCAAAGTATTTGTCTAAACTTAACAATGTTTTTTTGTTCATAGTGCCAAGAGAAACGATTTGAAATTCGAACGCCGCTTGGCCGCCATCTTTGTGACAGTTGTAAAATTTTATCTTACTAACCAAGTTCTACATCCATGAATTTTAGCGGCGGTAAATTTCCGTTTTATAGAGTCCGCCGTGATTTATTACTTTCTCTCTCATTCAAGTTCATAGGGTTGCGAAAGAGATAGCCATCTAGTTTAGGACCGTAGCCTAGGGGGGCGCCTAAAGCCTTCGTGTCAGTTCAAGCCGACCTTGGTCTTCCTATCTCCACATTAAGCAGAGTTGTAAAAGAAAAAAAATCCTACTGTACTTGTAGAGCGGTAGCTAAGCGACAGAACACCGGCTTCTCGATCGGGAGATCTTGGGTTCGAATCCTGGCATGTACCAATGAGTTTGTTTTCTAAATTACGTACATTTTGTAAAGTTATATTAGAAACTAGCTGAGCCAGCGAACTTCGTACCGCCTAACAGTCGATTCTTTACCCATTTATTTTTTTATTTTTCTCTCCGTAAGAACCATCCTCGTACTTCAAGGAATATTCTAAAAAAAGAATTACCGAAATCGGTTCATCTGCTCTCGAGATTTGCGCTTACCAACACATTCAGCGATTCATTTTTATATTATAGAATGATACCACTTGCTAACGGTGAAGGAAAAACATCGTGAGGAAACCCTAGTGTCTGAAGTGTTAGCATACCTCAGCGCCTGCAACGTAAAATGGCCCATCTATGCCCATATAAGGCTAAGTGTCTGATATAACTAGGCATCGTACTTTTTTCAGTTTAGTTCCGATCTATTATATATTTCCGTTGCATACTCGTAATAAAGAATACTCTTATCTTTGATATCAACTCTTGTATGTATCCACTGCAGGGGCACGGTTCTCTTCCTACATCGCAGAAGTTTAGGCCATATTCCACCATGGGGGCCAAGTCCGGGAAGGTGGAGGATTGTAAGGCAGTCGCGGGCCTTCCTGTCAGAAGTTATCAAGCCGCCAATAAGGACTGTGACATGGCTTAACGACTGTCATTAAATGACAGCCGGCAACGGCTAAGCGGTGCTTGAGAGGCACGGAAGCGCTCGAAAAAATGACACTAGCGGTAATCACCGGATGGTCACCTATCCTGCACCTGACCGCACCTGTTGTAGCTTAACTCAATTGATTGATTCCAAGCATTCGGTTTGTCTAAACCACGAGCGATTCCTATCTTATTTTTTTTTTATTTGTTAAAAAATCATTTTTTTTTTTACGATAGTCCTGAAAAGTGAAAAATCGGTTTCTGTCCTTAAAGATCTTTTGTCAAACGTCCCATAAGGTTTCTTAAATATAAAATACCCTGTTAGGCACTTAATTCAGTTAGCTACATATTTAATGAAAGAAAGCAATTCTTGCCGATAGTTGCCGTATTGTCCAGAATTAATTTCTTTGTCTTGTTTTGCGGAAATACGCTCAATGCTTAATAGAAATATCCGCCATTGCCAAAATAATGGGAACATCATTACTATTAACGTTAAGAAATACCTCATCAATAACAATGGTTGTTAACTGATCAATGACTGGCAAAAACATGGTTGGTATAATGAATATTAGGATAATTGGTATAATATTCATTCATAGTAACCTTCGTTGTAATCTTTCAATAATTGAAAGAAACGATTATTGTTTCGATTTTTCAGTTGTTTGAATGAAACCAAAGCAGATGCAAGTAAACTAGAAAACTGGGAGGATTCATTATCACTGGGAGAGAGTGACTACACGGTTGTATCCCACACAACGGGATAAATTCTATTAGTCTTTGATTTTTTGTTATGTTGATACAATAAATATCTTTGTAGTATTTATTGTATCAGCGACGACGATCTCCGAAGAACCGACAACCGTTGGAGTAAACGCGTTCTTGAGTGGAGACCGCGACTCGGCAAACGTAGTGTAGGACGCCCTCCGACTAGGTGGGATGAGGATCTGCGAAAAACTGCAGGCAGATGCTGGATGCGGCAAGCTGAAGATAGGGCGCTATGGCGCTCTTTAGGGGAGGGCTATGTCTAGCAGTGGACTAACATAGCCTGAAGAAGAAGAAGACGATTGTTTCTCTACGCGATGTTACGTCCGCTTACACAAGTTACACATAATATCTTTGAAATGACTCCAGTGGGGCGGGCGGACTGTGGGACACAATTGTACAAAATGGCGTCGACTTTAACGACACCGCCGCGAGCGCGCAGCGTCATCGTGGCGAGTTCGCTGCGCAATCGCATAGGCTTCAAATCGCTCGCAAATCGATAGAATGATAGGGGCGTTAGCCGGGATAGGTAATGATAACCAATCTAACAACACTACCCACTATTCGCTTAGTACCGACGAAATAAAGAAACGGATTAACATACAGACATGAACCTTAAAATTATAATAGTGTTTTTGGGAGGTCGTGTAAAAATAAGGAATAACGGATCTAGGTTCGGGTTGTACCTATTGGTCACAAGAAAACGAAAGCTTTAAATAAGTACACACGTTACCGAGGTAGACACAGACACAGCTAGATTGAACCATAATCCTACAATTCCAAACATCACTCAAGCGAAGCTACGGGTTTCTGCTAGTGTTTTATAAAAAAAAAACGCATGCAAGACAATCGTCTAAGTCGTCTTTAGCACAGCGCTATCGAAAAGCGCCTGGAGCAAAGTACCTACTCAGTGTTACAGAAATCCGACTATTGCTATGATTTTTTGACAGGCGCTTATCTGAAATTCTTTATTAAATTTGATATGGAAGTTGCAACATTAATCTAACTAATATTGCTAAAATATATGCGATAAAAGAAAACCGAGGAGGGAAATTGACTTTGTTATTTATTGAGGTAAGTACCTATCTGACTACACTTTATAATAAAAAACGGGCTTCGTTTTCTAAAGGAATTTGATTTCCTTATCAACCAACCCCTAACCCGCTTTGCTGGCTACGTGACCTCCATGCTAATATTGTTACAATACGGGTATTATTCTTTGTCTTGATGTAACACAATTGGGACTCTTAAGGCTGCTCTTCCTTATGGCACCCCTTTCGCTTGCATTTTGTACTGTAGATAGATAGAATATTCTTTATTGTGCACAGAAATTACAACGTTTCGTAATGTATTTAAGGCGATGAAATATTGAAAATATTTTAAAATTTAAAAATTTTAATATATTTTTTTTAAATTGTTTTAGCACGGGTTAGTGCATTAGTAAGAATATAATATTGAAAATATTTTAAATTCCACCCATGCCGGGATTCGAACTCGCAACCTCTGGCTATCCGTGCCAGCGCTCTTTCCAACTGAGCTAATGGGCGACTCACAGGCATCAGTGATGAGACAGGCATGAGAAACTCTTTACAATATTCTCTGTATTTTTAAAATTGTCCTTAGCACGGGTAAGTGCATTAGAAAGAATATAATATTGAAAATATGTTTATAAAAAATATACTTTCACAGATCTATGCAATGAGCCAGTTTCAGCACAAATTCACAAAGTACTTCATAGATTTCGCTTATAAGCGTGCGCATACCTACTCTCCTATTACGTAGCATTCCACTCTATCGAGTGAAGCATGTAGACAACTTCTAAGTGTCAAAAAATGTATGCTTTTGACAGCCGGAGTAGCTTAAAAAAAAGTAAAAGTCAACGTCACTCAACTCAGTGGATAGGTACTTATACAATGCCCCAGAACAGGGACACGTCTGTCAAATTTTGCTTAGCACGTAATTTTGACAGCCATATTCCGGTTCTCCTATGGCCACGCCTGTAAGCGCCGCGCCCTCTATGATTGCTTTTTAATTTTTTTTTTGTTTTGTTTTGGTTTTTTATTGTAATTAAAAACCAAAGCCCAGGAGTGGACTAGTATAGCCAGATGACGACAACGACATCTAGTGATCGGTAGCAAGACTTTATGTACGTATAATTATTATATCTATTTATTTATTTATCTATGTACTATCGTTTATGTAGGTTTATCATAATTTTTATTATACAGTGCAGTTTTATGGTATTTCACCTTCTTTTCCTGCGCTACCCTTGCCAGTCTCTTCAACACCAAAGGTTTGCTGAAAGAGAATGCTTCTTGCATTAAGCACGCCCTTGTACATTTACTCTAATTAGTGCAATAAAGAATTAAAATAATAATAAGACCAAACCGTAGCACTACAATACCCCTTAATAGATCTTAATCTACTTAGTGATTAAGAAAAACACTTTGAAAAAAAAACAGATGCTCGTGTTTTTCAAGTTGTGTATATCAGTATTTTAACGGGTATCCGATATAGATGTTAGTGAATTTAGCATTTGTCCAGCATATTAAAAAATATGACGCGCAATTAAGCGAATCAATTGAGATCTTATTTGAGACCTTAATAAACTAGGTACAGTCTATTTATTCTTACTTGTCCAATTTAGTAAAAAAGATTCTATCCTTAAAATTGAAATAGGATGCCTAAACTAGACATTTTCTCGCAAATTCATGAACTATCATGAATTTATAAAATTGGCAGCGTGTTATCTAAAAGAGTGTTTCAAGTTACTTCATTTATGGAAATATGGCAGTTTTGGACTAAAAAGTTACAGTTTACGGGTAGAATCTTGTTTACTAAATTGTACAAGTAAGCATTTATCTGAGCATATCCTTATTATCGCATAGCGTTATTTAACTAAGTTTTCACTAAAGTAACTAAGTATGTATTTAACTTAGTCTATTTTAAGTTGTGTTTTGTACTTTTTTGCGATAATTAAACCATTTTTCAATTTCAATTCAAATTTTCAATTTCAATAAATAGACTGTAGGTAAGATATGGTCGTCTGCATTAGGTAGTACTGAAGTATTTAAGTGAAACATTAAAACTTATAGTAGTTTATTTTTCAGGTTACACGCTTTTATAAGCTTTAAATTAAAGTAACATTTATATTTCAATGTTATCTGTATACACATTGTCGACGACTTAGATTAAAATAATACTATCCTTAACTTGAAGAGTAACTCTTTTCTGGCCAATGACTATACTTAAATCTCCAAATCGTCACCTTTATTTCACCCGAATATTTGCAAATCCTGACGATTGAGTAAGAGTTGCGAGAGAATATGGCATCGAACTGGCATACATACTTAATTACATACATACATACATACATACATACATACCTACATACATACATACATACATACATACATACATACATACATACATACATACATACATACATACATACATACATACATACATACATACATACATACATACATACATACATACATACATACATACATACATACATACATACATACATACATACATACATACATACATACATACATACATACATACATACATACATACATACATACATACATACATACATACATACATACATACATACATACATACATACATACATACATACATACATACATACATACGACCCCCAAAAACTTTACCCTCATTAGTGCGACTTTCTAGGCTGCTGATTTCCCTGCTGGTTCCTTTGTACCTGAAACAAATGTCCCTAATTATACAAAGAATACGTGAGTTTCTGGGTAAAGGGCGTAATTAAATTAACGCACCATATTCCGCAATGGACAAAGGAGAACTCAATCGCTGTCCTGCCTGTTAATTGAAATTGTCGGACGAAATCGATCACAAAATTGATGGGCGGTTAAGCATTTAGCGTGTAGGTAATTGCAAATTAATTTGATGGACAGTGATTCGATACAACCGTCAGAAGGCCGACATTTACCTGTCTACAGGTCACCACTGGGACACAGCAGAATCAGATTAGGTGATGCAGCTCCTATATTACCTTCATCAGGCTATACTAGTCCATTGCTGGACTTAGCCCTCCCCTAATGAGCACCATAGCCTACCCTACCTACGTAAGAGCAGAAAATGCGCGCCAAATCCTGAACGATCCCAATCGCCCTGCGTCAAATCCATACTAATTGATAGTTAGATCTAAGATTAATAAACAATTAATAACAACAAAAGAGGTTTATAAACCATTCTAGGGTGTCCTTACGGTGTTTTCCTTCAAAGTTAGCGAGTGGTATAGCACTATCAACTAATAATAGTATCAACTAAATATATCACAAATGTACCAATATAACTTAGAAAACAAAGTCGTTGGTATATGCCAGGATTCAAACCCACGACATCCCGATTGAGAAGCCAGCGTTTCTACCGCTTCGCTAACACCGCTAGTATAACCAGAGCTTTGACGTTTGCAATAAAAACTTCATAATGATATCAAACCCTTGTATGTTCCCACTGCTGGGGCACGGGTCTCTTCCTGCATGGCTGGAAAGTTACGCCATACTTCACCACGGGGGCCAAGTCCGGGTTGGTGGAGGATTTTAAGACAGTGGCGAGCCTTACTGTCAGAAGTTATAAAACCCCCCATAAGGCCTCTGACATGGCTTAACGACTTCCATTACATGACAGCCGGCACCAACGGCTTGCCTTGCGAAGCACGAAAGCCGTCGGAAAAAATGCCACTAGCGGTAGTCACTGGATGGTCACCCATCCAGTATCTAAAAGCGCCAATTCAGTATTGCAGCACAATTTGGTGCGCTTAATCAGCTGCCAACAGTGGTCACCAGCCCTTTGAAATCCCTAGTCTTGTTTAAAATCAAAATAGTGTCATTCTTTTTTTGTGTGCAGTCAAAGGACTGCGCAGAAGAGGGACTTTTGTCCCCAAGGGTCAAAAGTCCCTGAATCGTAAAAAAATGTCCTCCGAGTACTTGTCGCGGACTCAACATCTACGGTGTGCGGTCATTAATTTGTTCCCCGGAAATTGAGTGAAGCGTACGCTTATATGGAAGCAAATATTATGAGATTACATTGTGTTGTGATTTACATGAAGTTGAAAAAGAAACGCCGAACTTGTGTCCAGTCCGGTCTCTTGATGTCCTCGGTAAGTTGAGGGACTTTTAGTCCTTCGTGTGCGTTATTTTATACAATTTTTAAGAGATCTATATCGTCGCACAAAAAAATATCCGGGAGATAGTCCCTCGCGCAGGCCTTAAGTGTTTTTTCATCGAGCGATCTATTCAGCCTTAGTTGACATAAAATCTTACGGACCTTCGACATCAGAGAAAAACATAAAACACATTTTAAACGTCGATAACAATATCGAAGTGTGTTGTCGGTCATTTTGCGTCAAATCGTAAGCTACTTTGTAGGGAAGATAGATAAATCGATCCATTGACGAACCAATGTTGATGGAACCAACATTGATATGCTCGAACCTTTAGAGGTTCAAGCGTGTCAAAACAACAACTATATAAACTCGTGGTTGGTGTTCTATCTTAGTCTATGCTGAGGGCAAGATAATGTTGCTACCTACAATCACGAGCACTAACTTGTATGCACCTCTGTAGGTAGCTACCTTGTCAAAGTCAAAATAGTAAATTTCTCATGCATGAGGCTAGAAGAGGTTAATGTGACAAGGTTCTAACGTATTTATATTTTAGGGCAGGCGACTGTACATGAAAATAATTTGCTGAACTCGTTTCTCAGAAACAATAACAAGTTACTCGTGGAAACTCTCCTTGTAATATGAGAAGGGATAAAAAATTACGAGACACGACACAAAAGGGGGAATAAGTAAAATATTGGTTAAGTTAGTAGGAAAGGTAGTAGCAATAATATTTACACACCATTAACTTCTCTCTAACAGGGTAAACATAAGTTGCTGGAAAAATAAACTAGGTACCTACCTATAATCTCGTTTCATTCAGCTTTGGCCTATATGGAAACAAGTCGTTGATATTTTTGAACTAAAACTTTTGTAAGCACAACGCATTGTAGAATTTTAGTCGAAACCTGGTCGGACTCTTTCGGTATAACAACACCCGTAAGTAGATCCGGACTAAAAGTCTACAAGTCGTTGATACTTAAATTGAGAAAGCTAAAAAAATAATATCTATTAATAAATGAATGAAATCCGAATGAGAATACCTACGAGAGTTTGAAGTTTTATTTATTGATTTCAAAAACACTTACAACTATCATTACAGGGTGGCCTATTGCGATAGTGAAGACGAAATACATATTGTATAAAGTAAATTATAATTAGTTGCAAATTCAAAGTTGATGTCATTTGTTCATGTCATTAATTCAAGAAAAGTCAATCACTGTCAACTGTGGGTCGGTTTTTGAATTGAGAAATCCACTAAGTAAATACTTAAGGAACTTTCTGTCACGCGTTTTTCTGAGAAATTCGAAAAGACAGCACTACAATAATAATTAAGTATTTACTTAGCGTTCGCAATTCAGAATCTGGCCCTATGTATTTAAATTGACTTTTATAGTTTTAAAAACCTATTTAGAGGCTAAAAAGCGCTCTCCTAACTGAGCTAATAGGCGACTCGCCGCCATCAGTACTTGACTTTTGACTTTGACAGTAGTGACTTTTATAGTATTTACATCCAGCTTGGGTAGTTTAACGATGCTATCGCGCGTTTTAAAAGCCAAAAGTTGCGACTTTTCAGTATCCAACTGTCAAAATCTGTCATTTTAGCGCCACAAAACGCCTGACTCCGTCGTACTACTCGGTTGATCGAAGGTGAATAAAGCCAAATATAGGTAATTCAAGTGTTGCCATAAAGTAGCCACGACTATTAACTCTACATGCTGATTATACTATTTTTATTTTTAATGCACTAACCCGTGCTAAGGACAATTTTAAAAACCTATTTAGAGGCTAAAAATTCCACCCATGTCGGGATTCGAACCCGCGACCTCTGGCTATCCGTGCCAGCGCTCTTTCCAACTGAGCTAATGGGCGACTCACCGGCATCAGTGAAATTTCGAACCTCGTGCATGCCTACATGCTGAAATCTGGGTGTTTTGAAAGCCGCGGTTGTTGGTAATGAAAAATGTCATTTATTTAGACTATTACTTTAAAGTATACTTGAAAAATAAATTCCATATTGAGAAACCGTGTCTCAAATTGAGAAACGTTGTCTCAAAAGCAAACAATTAGTACCTCTCCTCCGTCTATAAGATAAGTCGAGTAGCACTTATAACACGAGTCATTTAGTTGTACTTAGTATAGGGCTAACGAGATCTGTGTAATATGTCCATGAATATTTATTTATTATTTATTATTATTATTAAGACATAACAAGGACCCGCGGGCGCGCACACATCTCTCTAGCTGGCTACTAGTGGTTCTCATAGATTCGAGTTTGAGTTGAGATGTTATCCTGCGGTTGACTGGTAGAAAATGCTTATATAGCATTAAGTCCGCCACATTGCTATTGTATTTTTTTTTACTTATGTGCAATAAACGTATTAATAATAATAATATGTGGAATATCGAATGTGTTTAAAACAAAACAAATTAGCGTATACACGTTCATTTTGTTATAAATAGGTTTTTATAACAAAATGAACGTGTCTTAATAATAGCTATTATTAAGACACGTTCATTTTGTTATAAAAACCTATTTAGAGGCTAAAAATTTCACCCATGCCGGGATTCGAACCCGCAACCTCTGGCTATCCGTGCCAGCGCTCTACCAATTGAGCTCAATTGGTTTTTGAAATTTTTAGCCTCTAAATAGGTTTTTAAATTTGTCCTTAGCACGGGTTAGTGCATTGAAAATAAAAATAGTATAATCATTTTGTTATGTTTAAGAGCTGTATGTAGTTTAGAAAACGTAACTTGACTTTTGAGAGTAACATGATAACCGGTAAGACTTTGTTGGTAGTAGCAATTATGCCATGTATCGAATTCTTTAGGTTACGAACAAAAATGTATAATAGCAATTTTACTGGCTGAAGTGAAGAAATACTTCTTAAGGACACCTGAGAACCTGATGTATTCTAACACTTTAGCGCTTAAAATTGCCAATCCGCCGTAGGCACGCCAGGTGATATACTCTCTGTCTCCCGGAGAGAATTTCTGAGCCTAAGAGTACATAATAATTATGCTGCTTTATTACATTTATTTAAAAGTGGACAACTGTTATAAAACAACAGATATTAAGTCAGTATTTATTGAGGTAGGGTAAAAATTAGCTTTAAAACTAAGATCAATGACTTCATGTTTACAAGTCAATACTGTGATCCTCCAACATGATAAGGTTAACGTGAGTAATTTGTCTCTCTAGACGTTTCTGGAGCATGTCGCATATTAATAATCAGCGATATCGTAAATTTTGACACTAAAATATTCGTACACTACTTATTAATTCTTAACATAATTTCTGAAACTTTCGTAAGCACTTGAACATAATTTTGGAATCGCTCAATCAATCGAAAAAAATACTATAAGTGATCACGGAAGTTAGGAATATCGTAAATATTCTTAAGTTTCAGCAGTTGAGTGATTTCATAAAAATTGGACATGGGACCGAACAATAAACTATAAATAAGCTACAAATAAGGATTTAAAACATCAAGTAAATGTTGCCTTGTATAATAAGAAGAGAGCTTTTTTTGACCGGGACATTAACGCTCATGCACGTGACTCAAAAAAACTATGGACTAACTTAAAACGCACTATACTACCGACCAAAAGAGATACTGACATACCCTCACATTTACAGGACCCAGATATTATTAACCGACATTTTTTGACTATACCTGGTAACTCAGACGTGACGATATCTGAGTTAACGTACTATGAATTTCACAGGCACTCTGACGCGACGTTTGGACTTAAGACTATTCGTACAGACCAGTTGTTTAAAATTATAAAAAATATCAAAACCTCCGCAAAAGGGATCTTTTCGGGACTTTATTTCAATTGACATGTTGATAAGCACATTACCACAAACTGTTGACGCTATCTTGCATATTGTAAACCAGAGCATACTGACTAAAACTTATCCGACAGACTGGAAGATTGCTAAAGTGACTCCACTCCCTAAAAAGCCCAATCCTGCACAGGTCTCAGAACTGAGGCCTGTGAGCGTTCTGCCCTGTATATCAAAGATAATAGAGAGGGTAGTATGCGATCAGCTGTCTGAGTACTTGGAGAGGGCGGGCGTACTACCGATGCTTTAGCCAGGGTTTCGCAAAGGACGAGGAACTGCTACAGCACTACTAGATGTAGTAGACAACGTACTTGTAGCCCGAGATACTGGCAGAAGTACAATACTGGTACTGCTTGACTTCTCCAGGGCTTTCGACTGCTTGAACATACCCCTCTTGTTATCCAAGATGAGTTATTACGGCTTAGACAGTGCCGCGGTTGAGTGGTTTGACAGCTACCTTTCTGATCGTGCGCAGATTGTATCTCTGCGTACGGCTGACGGGAGCACTCTCTCTTCGGCTCCCTGTCTTCTTGCTAGAGGAGTCCCACAAGGTTCGATCTTGGGGCCTTTGATGTATAACCTGTACAGTGCTGATATAGTCACATCAGTTAAAAACTGCCAATACCATTTATACGCTGATGATCTGCAGTTGTACATCTCATGTTTGCCGGAAGAAGTGGTAACAGCAGTAATCAGTCTCAATGAGGATTTAGAGAGAGTGGCAAGCTGGTTCGAGAAAAATTGCTTGTCCCTTAATCCCCATAAGTCCAAGTGCTTGATACTTGGGTCGGCGGCTCAAATCGGCAAAACTAGAGACCAGCTAACCCATACTGGGCCTATCTGTATCCGAGGTGAGCTGATTGAGCTAGTGTCTGAGGCTAGGAACTTGGGCTTATTGATGGATGGTCAGCTTCGTTTCGAGGGTCATGTCGTTGAGGTGGTGGCAAATTGCTTCTATCGGCTAAAAGTACTGTACAGGATACGGGACTACCTCAGTGTAGACATGAGAGTCAAATTGTGTGAGTCGCTTAACGCAAACTAAACTACTGCGACGTTGTCTATGGGGGTTGTTTGCTACGCAGGTCTGAAAGGTTGATACAGCGTGTGCAGAATGCGTGTGCTCGGTTCTGTTTCAAGATTCCCCCTTGATCCCATGTCACGCCTTATTTGAACGACGCGAATCTGTTGAAGATGGACGCACGACGGATGCTTCATCTTGCCGGCCTGCTGTTTGGTGTCGTCAAGTCGGAGACACCCGAATACTTGTTCAACAAGCTTGAGTGGTCTCGTAACAAGTACCGTTGCAAGTCGAGAACAATAATACCGACGCATCGAACTGCAGCCTTCCGAGGAAGCTTCAGATTCGCGGCGTCTAAATGCTGGAACGACATTCCTCCTCCTCTTAGAGACCTTACAAGTAAATATGCCTTTAAGGTAAAACTTAAAGGCTATTTGTTATGTATCCACAAAACCTAAACCTTTCTTTCTTTTCCAGCATAAGATGCTACTCCTTCTATGTCTATCCTTCCATTATATAACTCGAGATCGCTTCATTATATTGTTTTGTATAATATTACTATGCTGTATTGTGCTGTGCTGTATTGTGCTGTATTGTATTGTATTGCATTGCATTGCATTGCATTGGCAGCCAACAAAATGTTTATTAACGGGAGTGAACATAAATTGTCATTTCTTCTAATTAGGCTTGCAAAAGTTAGTACGTGCTTTATAGGGCGTATAAGGTTCTACAATAAGATACCTCAAACAAATTTTATTACAGTTACCACCACAAAATTATTCTAGTTGTGGAAAAACAACAGAACTTTTCTTCTATTTTTGGATATTGCAATCGCAATAGCTTGCATTTATTGCGTATATTATTGCAGCGTCTTACAATACCTACTCGCGGCTTTTGTTTAATTTCAAATGTGTTCTATTCAGCTTGCCGCCGTGCCGTTCAGGTTTGCATGCTACGTGTAATTTGGCATTGTCTAGCAGGTGGTGTGAAAAATTCTTTCACTGACAACGCCGTCAAGAGGCTATTTATTCTTCATCCGTGAATAACTATTTATCTATTTACTTAATAATCCAGTGACTTCGCGCGGGTGCCCTTAGTCAGTTTTATAAGTCATCTAATTATTAATACATAACATAATAATTAAGTATTATTATGTTATACAAACAAACTAGTAACAAACTCCGTTCTTAATTTTGTCGAGAAATGTATGTTTGGCCAGTGTTACGGACGGCGAGAGGATAGTCGAACCGGTTAGAATAATCTGATCGCTGTACTTATGTGTGTAGAGACAAGGGAACCTGATTCATCTATGTGCTGCACAGCGACAGTGCTATCTGCTGAACAGAGATAGAAATGTATTCTGTACTGTTTGATGGTGTTCTAGAACCTATTTTTAGCATCTTTGATGCTCTGGAACATTCCTTCGACGACTTCGACGTCTTTCCAGGTACTTCCCGAAGTTTCTAGATTGTTTAAGTAGATTATATCATTGCACGTACTCGGTCATTCGGGAACATTCTGGAAACTTCCGAGAGGTATGGAAAGATATCGAACCTTCTCGAACTGTGCGAGTGAGATACACATATATGTTAGAGAAAGATAGGTATATAGTGTGCAAGTGAGATAGATATATTTGTTAGGAAGAGGTGGATGATATTTTTTGGTATAAATAGCGGGGCGCCCGGAAGGTTTGCATTCGTCCCGTGATGACTTACGCGGCACCCGTCTTCGCTCACGCGTCCCCCTCAGCCCTGTACGGACTGCAGAGGGTTCAGAAAATTTTTATCCGTAGGGCACTGAACGCTCACTGGTGCGTCAGGAACGCAGACCTACATCGGGACATGGAAATTTCAAACATTCAACAATTCATTAAGTGCCTCTCAGAGACGTTCTTCAGCACAGCTGAAGAACATCCCAACCCTCTGATACACGAAGCAGCGGCTTACTCTCAGCCCACGACGGACTCACGTTACCTGGTGCGCAGGCCCAGGAACGTACTCTATGACCCGCCCGACAAATTGTCGTCTGATCTTAACCACCTCTTAGAGGCTTGGTCCCAGTCAGACGCGGCCCCCTGCCCTGCCAGTGTCCCCCCCTAGCGGGGACACTGCTCTTTCATAGCAGTTTTGTAATTTAAACTCTTCTAAGCGGACGCTTCGCTAGGGAGCTCCGCTGTGCGCCCCCCTCGGCCTCGAGGGGGGTCGCTCCCGATGTGGGTTTAGGGGTCCCTAGGACCAAAACCAGTCCCAATGTGGTGTTTAGTGGGTAGGCGCACTTCTTGTGAGTCCCACATTGGCAGCACGGCCGGGTCCATGCTGTTATGCATGAGCATTCACCACCTCCCTCCCTCGTGTCCTCCGGAGGGTGCCCTTTAAAAAAAAAAACCAAACAGTCAGTTGGTCAGTTGATACTTTGTAATCAGTGAATAAAGTTGAAAAGTTGCATGTAAAAGCGAATTAAATTGAGAATCAAGACTAAAAAGTATCCTTTAACGAAACTGATCAGTATGCACGTATGCAAAGGTTTACGTACTGTAGACTGTATAGTATAGTGAAGCTAAGAATTTCTTGAATAAAGCGTTATTTCGAGATTCAACTAATCTGAATTGTAATAACCAACTTGCGCCCCATCACTGTACTAGTAATTAATTAGAAAGGTAAATACTTATACCTGGATATTCGACAAATAAATAGCCGATTAACAGTATTGTCCGTCATACAATTTATGTATGGATAGCACATCAAATGTCATGGAGCACGACGTAATTGGGCTTATTAACTGGATAGAGCTTACTCCTGGATAAGTGATATATAGAGCTGTCGAATAGCATTAATGCAAGACAACCTTGCTTGATACATTTGGTTTTATCCACTCCGTGATACGTGTCCTTGGCAGCAGTAGGTATATTTAATATACCTATTCCGTTCAATAATAAAAATGAAGTAAAAAAAATAATAACTTCCACAAACACAATTGTACTGTACTGGTCCCAAACTAGGATATCCTGTACTCGTACTATGGTAACCACGCAAGGACATTAATGGACATCAAACATGGAAGAGCTAAAGTGTTACACCCATTAGCTTAATTACTAACAGCGACAGTCTGTTAGCTTTTAAAATATACTTCGGGCTCTAGAGTAGGCTTTGGTCGCCGAAAGGACACGAGTGTAATACTACTTCCTGCTCTGTATAAAAATTTTCTTCAGTATTTTAAAAAGTTATGTAAAGTTAAGTGTCATATTAGTTCCGATATTTCTATTACGCGAATATACCCGATTCTATCCGATTGTAGCCAAGGTGTATTATAAAAGCTAACAGACTGTACTTCTATTTTACGTTTTGGAAAATTTTTCCTTTAATTTATAGACATTTGATTTCGAAATCTGATCACGCAGTTTTCCCTTATGAATCGGTATAAAATTGGACTGGAACTAAATTATAGTTCAAGGTATCCCTCAGGCCCGTTTATAGCCTAGCAAAAAGCGGAATGGAAAATAAGCCGTAAACGGTATACGCAGCCTTTAACTAAATATTTTCACTGATTTTACAACCTAGGACCCTAATAAACGTAAACCTTATCCGAATGGTGTAGCCTGTAACGAAGAGACGGTCTTTCTTCCCCTTGAAATTCAATTGGATTCCATTGTTACCTCGGAAACGTGCAGGCGTGGGCGTCTGTAACTCGTTTTACAATTTAAAGCCGGATAAAGTAAGCTTTGCTCGCTATAAGGGAATCGACAAGGTTTTGGGGACCGAACTGAAGACATGACAAGGCATACAGTAATAGACAGGCTTTGGAGACCGAATTGAGGACATAACAAGGTATACAGTAATAGATAGGCTTTGGAGATCGAATTGAAAACATAACAATACAATGTATACAGTTTTAGACAGACTTTAGAAATCGAACTGAAGACATAATAAGGTATGCAGTAATATACAAGGTTTTGGAGATCGAACTGAAAACATAACAAGGTATACAGTAATGGACAGGTTTTGGAGACCGAATTTAAGCCATAAAGGTATGCAGTAATAGACAATGTTTTGGATACCGAGCTGAAGACATAACAAGGCATGCAGTAATGGACAAGGTTTTTGAGACCGAACTGAAGACAACAAGGTATACAGGGTGTAATGACTAGAATTGAGAAAGAGAAAGAATACCCCTCTGGGATTTTATTAGAGTTTTAGGCTTGAGTTTATATAATGTAATGTAGGTATATAATGTCATGTAAGGTGAGTCAAAGTACAGTCGACAGCACATCAACTTTTACGTTTTAGTTTCTGAGTCGACCTTAACGTTAATGGGCGCAAACGCATGGAAAGATTAGATTATATTAATACTCTTGCACATTTGTAAAGGTTGATGGACCTGCAATATGCACCGGATTCCACCTACCGATATAAGGAGTGTAAGAAATTAGCTCTTCTTCTTCTTCTTTTTCAGGCTATAGTAGTCCACTGCTGGACATAGCCCTCCCCTAATGAGCGCCATAGCGCAAGGTTGTGCCATCATTGGGGGTAATGCCCATAATCCTCACTGAAATTAGAAATTAGCTCGGTCTACATAAACTCATTCCGTTAACCCCGAGAGGTAGGCAGAAACCAGGATTTGCCACTTGACCCGATCCTAGCAAACTTCTTTCACTTCATCACCATCCATTAATCGCTGAATGCAAACGCTAGTTTCAGGCACTTTTTATACAGGATTTTGCTAATACATACCCTATTTGTTGGACAAATTTCCGCCCAGGGCATTCCTTGCCGGCCTTTCCAACCACATTCGCTCAATATAGTTTTTTTAAACTTTCTACCGTCATACTTTTCAAATATCCTCTATGTCAAAACCAACGCCACTTCCTTTCTCAATCCATCCAAGTTCGGCATCAACGAGTCATACCCTTTACTTTGTTGAGCCCTGTAATAGAATAAGGGCCGTTTATTCAATAACATTAGTAAAGCCGTATTTTCTAATTCTACAATTCATATTTTATTGTGACAATCGATTAGTACATTGCGTAGCCGAGTTTTATTATTTATTATTATCTAAGTTAGTCAACTTTTCAATGTACATCAAATGTAAACATGTACATCTTCGTAAACCATAAATGGAAGTTCTATGAAAAAGATACGACGACTCCCTCAGTTATTGATTTTAAGCTTTGAACAATGAAAAGTTGTAACTATGTCACGCGAGTACAGAAAAAGTTGTCTTTAAAATTGTTTTATTCTGAACTTCTAATTAGTAGTAGGAATTCATAAACGCTGAAATAGACCTAAATTATTTTACTGTCGCTTGGTATTTTTAAATGTCGTTATCAACCCTTGGATGTCCCCACTGCTGGGGCACGGGTCTCTTCCAGCATCGCAGTAAGGTTATGCCATACTCCACCACGGGGGCCAAGTCCGGGTTGGTGGAGGATTGTAAGACAGTGGCAGGCCTTACTGTCAGAGGTTATCAAGCCGCCCATAAGGTCTCTAACATGGCTTAACGACTGCCATTATATGACAGCCAGCACCAACGGCTTAACGTGCCTTGCGAAGCACGGAAGCGCTCGGAAAAATGCCACTAGCGGTAGTCACGGGACGCTCACCCATCCCGTATCTGACCGCGCCTGTTGTTGCTTAACCAAGTGATTGATTCCAATCACTCGGTTCGCCTAGGCCACGAGCGCTTTTTTTTAAATATTGTACAATATTTGTAAGAAGTTCAGATCTGATTTTTACCATTTGACTGATTTAACTTTGGTCATATTATTCATTAGGTTCATATGAAATGTAGCCTATTTTATCCGTACCTGCTTCTTTGTTTGTCGTGTCACGGCACAATTCAACTCAGGCTTGCTTTTGAGCGTCGTTGGTTAGGTAAAAATAATACCCCTCAAGCGAAGATGCCCGTGTACAATCTCGTGAAGGCTTCCCAATTTAATCTGCAGCACAAATTAAATTGGGAAGCCTTAGCGCGGGTTAATGCATTAAAAATAAAAATAGTATATTTACATAACTTTTCAAAATAGTGAAGAAAAGTTTTATACAGAGCAGGAAGTAGTATTACAACTTGTGTGCTATCGGCGAATGCCGAAGCCTATATACTCTAGAGCCCGATGTATATTCTAAAAGCTAACAGACTATACGGTTCGTACTAACAAATTTAACCTTTAGACTTGGGTCGACTTGTCCGTGTGGTGTGATCAATGAAACGCTTCAATCATCCCACTCGGTTTGGATGGATATTAAGATAAGATAAGATAATGCTTTATTCATACACAAGACACACATTAATCATTTGGATGAAATTAATACTATATAATAATAATAATATTAGTTACTTAATCTGTGAAGTTGCAGTCTGCTACCGCTTAAATAAACAGCTGAATTACATAGTGAATGTAATCTGTATTAAAAAAGAAACACAGCCCGGCGTTCCCGATTCTTCAGCAAGCGCACCATAATTAATTTTATTCAGGAATATTTAAAATACAAGTACCTATTGTATTTCAGTTGTTTCTCTTGATTACCTTCTGAGTTCTTACACGTATAACAGCGGTCAAAGGGAGACCACTGCTTTCTTATCCCCCAATATTAGTCGACCCCGCTTGCCTTCCTTATACTAACAACCTTGTCTTGGAAGGGCCTTCATCCATGAATTTCATTTAAAAGCAAAATTGATAAGATTTTATTTACCACAAATTTTACAACAATTTTTTTTTTATTACAGACATGTTTGTAGTCAAAAGGAACGGGCTCTGCTGTATTGTCGTGGCTGCATGTTCCCAGTGGAGATCAAATTTCCAATAACACTATAATTTTAATAAGATCCCAAATACTTACTTTGTGGGATATTTTCAGATTGGAATGTACCGTCATATTTTCAAACAACATTATAAGTGATCAGTCTCACATACATAAAATATATGGGAAACTGATTCAGTCTCCCATATATTTTAGACTGAAATACCCAGAGAGCAAAGAACTATTCATAAGGCGAGAGTGTTTCTTTCAATCCAGACTGGAGCAAAGGATTCTAATCCCGAGCAAGGTGTCGAATCCTGAACGCATAAAGAGATGGAAGTACATAAATTGAGCTTAAAAGAGTGTTGTTCCTCAGGTGAATATAACTTTTTATCTCCCTCTAAGAAAACATAAGTGGAAGTTATGAATCACAATACGATAGAAAGCTTATTTATTCGAACCACATTTTGTGGTATATATAATCGTTTCATACTGAAGACAGTATTTTTTTTATAAAAACGTAGTAAAATCCGAATTTGATCACATAAATTTGATCACAACTACGAACAAACGCGGAGGAATCCATTTCGCGCGTCTTTTTTACCACTTACTTTTTTTTATTTTGCTAGCCACAATAGCCATTTGCTAGCCACATAGCCAGTTACTTGTTCATACAATGCTCGTCATTGATCTCTTTGGTGATTGGAGCACTTTTTTATTTTGTGAATTTATTTTTCAGATTAAGTATTTTTAGTAAAAAGATCCACATTCAAATCACTTTTCATTCGTAGGGATCAAAGTCTTATCTTGGTCCGTTTTCTTCACTTTCTGACAGACCTGTTATCACCTACATCGTAAAAATTGTAGAATATTTGATATTTTTCGCGATTTCAAAGTGTTTCAGTGCCGAAAGTTGCTATGGTAGCGGGGTCGGTAGAACGCTTGTCCCAATTAATTTATTTTCTTATTTACATACAATTGCGAGTCCAAAGTAGCAACACAAACATCGTGAAGAAACCTAAGTGCCTGAATTGAAATTACCCATCCGTGGTGAGTAATCTCTCTCTTTTTCTCTCTGAGAGAAATCTGATCCCATATTACGCGCACTAAATCCTGAACGATTCCATTCGACTACCTGTCGAATTTCATACTTATTAGTTACTATCATCGCAAACGCGCATTATTAAGCCTCTGTCCTCTACAGTGGTACCTGTGTACATTGAAACGACATTATGTACAAGTAGTTAATTTCACGTGTACATATAGATATTTTTCTCTGGTTGTGCAATTAAGTCTCCATTACTATGTACTTCTAAATAAGTACATGCATAAGCTGCATCACCATTTCTTTATCACTTAGCTATAAGAGATAATTTCCTGCTTACCATCAGCACATAATTCTTCCATTGCGGGCTTAATGTGTTTGTGATTAAGGTAAACAAATTTGTTTACTTGAATGAAACAGCTCAGCCACTTTGTAACTTTATTCTAAAGGTTTCAGTCCATTAAACCTTTAGAATATACTTTATAAATAATATATAAAATCAAAATATTTTTAATTTAACATTATAAGTTTTTTTTTTTTTTTTTCAATCTCTTTTATTTTAGGAACTTTTGTCACAAGGTGACGATGACAGTCCCATCGTACCCGTTATGCAATTAAATCAACAACAACTATGTACATAACAAAAACAAAATAGCTATTATAGCTTACAAAACAAAAAAAAAACTACTCTCTTAGCTTAAAATAGAACAGTATTTTGGCTGAGTCGGACAAAGGCTCAGCCAAAATACTTTGAATTAGTCCCACGTGTAGCCTATTGAGACTGAACTTATCAGCTAGTAATTGTCTTTTTTCTCCGTTCCGAACACATTCCATCAAAAAATGGTAACAGTCTTCTTCAGTACGACAAATATCACAGTTTGGAGAAGTGACTTTTTTCATCAAATATGCGAATTTATTCAATGGAATATGTCCAGAACGGAGCCTAAGTGCCATTACAATTTGTGATCGCTGTAACTTGCTAGCACCAAACCATGGTATACGAGGAGGTTCACTTACTATAGTTCTATACCAAATACCCTTCTCCTTTGATCTTTTATCAAAATATTCCTTCCAATTTGCCCTAACACATCTCCTGTATTTACTTAAAATCTCTGACCAACTTGGAAAAATATTAATTATACTTCCATCTGTAACAGCTGTTTTAGCAATTCGGTCAGCCTCCTCGTTGCCATTCAACCCTACATGCGCTGGGACCCATTGTAAAGTAATAGTAATATCATTATTATATAAATGTAAAATTTTGCTTATAATTGAGTACGAAATTGATAATCCTTTCCCACCTCTAACGCACCCAATGATGTGTTGTAAAGCACTTTTGCTGTCAGAAAGTATCACAGTTTTACAACTACCCACATTTTCTGCATACTGTATTGCCTTAAAAATAGCTAACAATTCAATTGACATAATAGAGACAGACGAGTCCACTTTAAACATGCCACTAGATCTGCGATAAGGATCATAATATGCTGCACCTCTACCAATATTGTTCTTTGAGCCATCAGTGAAGATAAAATACCAACCATTATATATTTGCTGTAATTCTGACAACACATTGTTTTTTAAAAGGTTGGTTTCATAAGAACTTTTAGCTTTAGATACACATTCTAGGTCATGTTTAACGAACTTGTTTATATCAACAGAGGACATCCACGTCTCTAAACGGAACATATCTAAAGGATTTGTTGCATAAATATTTTCAGAACTAATTTTTAAGTAAGCATCGCATAGTAATGGTTTCTTTTTCCTAGCCCAATAACTGTTACAGCAAAGTAATGACAATTTTGACAGGTATATAATAGATGGGTTTTCCTGAACCGCTAATGATTTCAAGCAATATTTTGTGGCTAGATACTGTCTTCTTAAAATAAGTGGAGGAATACATAAGTCACTCTCCATGACATAAATGGGAGTAGACCTTATATATCCGCCGATATTTCTCAACGCCTGATTTTGCACCTTATCTAGTTTATATAAATGTGTTTTTGCACTGTTATCGTAAAGGAAACATCCGTAATCTATCCTACTTCTAATTAAAGCTATATATAACCTACGCAAATGAATAGGATGGACACCCCATCCTGATCCAGCTAAAACCTTTAAAATTTGTAAAAACTTACATGATTTTTCGTAAGTTTCTTTAATATGTTTCGACCATCGTAATGTCCTATCTAACCAAACACCCAGATATTTGATGCATTCTACGGACTCTAACTGAATGTTGTTAACTGAAATATTGACGCTTTGTCGATTATGTCCCCTGCTAAATACACAAAACTTCGACTTTGAAAGTGATATATCTAACCCTAAGGGTGTCAATAATCTAATAAGACAATTTATAGAATTTTGAATCATTGTAACACTGTCACTTATTTTTTTATTATTACTATACAAAACAAAATCATCTGCATACTGACTGATAAATATACCCTTTATACTACGGCAGATATCTATAGTTGCTACATTAAAAAGCAAAGGGGACAAAGGATCACCTTGGGCGATTCCTTTGCTTGCCCACCGTACTTGCCCATGGTTGTTGTCGTCGCTTTTAATTTTTAAGCAGCGACTGTTCAAAAACTCCCAGATATATTTACACATAAGTGATCCAACTTTTAAACGATCTAAAATGTTAATTAGAGCCTCAATAAAAACATTGTTATACGCACTATCTATATCAATAAAACATGCAATTGTAGAAGTATTTTTTGAAAATCCTATCTGAATGTTTGTAACTAACCGAACCAGATTATCTAAACAAGACTGTCCCCTCCTAAAACCTGTAGTGTGAGCGGAGATGATGCTGTTCTTTTCTAAGAACCACTCTAGCCGCTTGTTCACCATGGTATGGAAAAGTTTACAAATACAAGATATTAAAGAAATAGGCCTTAACCTAGTATCATTGGCGTTACTTTTAGGGATTGGAACAACTAGTATATGTCTCCATTGTAATGGTATATAACCTGTTCGAAAAACTAAGTTAAATATTTTAAGAAGATATTCTTTTGCATTTATGGAACTATAATACAACATAGAATATGATACTCCATCATCTCCTGGCGATGTATTTTTTAATTTTAAACTATTTAAAAACTCCGGAATACTAAAATCTGATTCTAATAATAAATTTGACGAAGTGAACGTCGGGGGAACATTAGGTGCAAAGTCAGGTGTCAATGATTGCAGTAGCTCTTTTTTCCTTTCTTCTGAAGCATATCTTCTAACCTCCCTATATCCTTTCATCCATCTCATCTTTCGCCACATGTCGGAAATATTCGTGGCTTCATTAATGCTACTACAAAAAGAAAACCAACTCTCAGATTTCGCGCGTCTGATCATGCGCTGAGCCTCAGCTATTTTTCTCTGTAGAACATGTAAATTGTCAGGGATCGGGTTCTGTCTGAACATCTTCAATGCTACTCTTCGTTCAGCCACTACTTTTGAAAGGGATTGGTTCCAGTACTGCTTAGGGCTAAATTTACGGATAGGGTTGGTACAAATTTTAACTATTGGAATACATTGACCTGCTGCTAAGTTGATTTGTTCTAAAAACCAATTATACATATCTTGAGTGGTTTCAAACATTACAGGCTCAGAAAATAATGTGTTTGTATATTCGGTATACTGCTCCCAATTCGCTTTGACAAAATTTCTTTTATCTATAAAATGTAAGTTATCTCTATAACTTAGACAATATTTAATAATCAAATGGTCACTTCCGAGGCTCTCATTTGTAACATCCCAAATCACATTAACAGCAATATCCGTTGAACAAAACGTAATATCAGGTGCGGACTGCTGTAAAATTCCGTTAACCAGCTTTATTCTTGTGGGTTTATTATTATTAGTTGAAATGTAACCGCAGTCTAAGGAACTATCGAATATCTGTGTTCCTCTAGTATCAGTTTTATTCGACCAGCAGATGTGGTGGCCATTGAAATCACCAGCTAACACGCAATTGGATTCAGATAACGAGAATAATTCATCCCAATCAGCAGATGTAACCCGTACATTCGGAGGACAATAAATAGAATATAAATTTTTTAGCAGTTTACAATTTGAAATAGAAACTCTGATGACTTCAATATTCTTATTATTAATACTTATCGGATTTATAAAAGCTTTGATAGATTTATGGATTATAATAGCAACACCACCATATGAATCAACTCTGTCTTGTCTGAAGATGTTATACGAGTTAATATTAAGAATACTTTCTGGTTCTAGCCACGTTTCACTGATTAAGCTTATATGTATATTTTCTTTATTCATTAAGGCTTCAAAATCTGTAACTTTAGGCCGAAGACTTTGCGAGTTCCACTGGAAAATATTAATTAAATGGTCTTTTATTGCACTAGCCATTGTTACTGATAGAAAAAATACGCTGAATCAGATGCTCTTCCGTAAAGAAACTGGAAACAAACGCAATTATCTTCTCAATCACTAACTGGATAATACTATGAACCTTGTCTTCAATCGATCCTCTTGAAAGTATGATATCCCTTAGTCTTTTCAATAGGGTGGGGTCTTTATCCTTGCGATCCTTTACACCTGTCTCATTTTCTTCCTGATGTATCTCAGCTTCTACTTCAGCCTCACATTCTCGTGAACTATTCGGGCCCACATTCTTTTGTGGCTTGCTTCTAGCCCCTGTTTTTTTCAGGTTTGTCTTACTCAAAAGTGGATTTTCTGAAGGGAAAGCTTCAGTTTCCATTGCGCTATCAGCAGGGCATTCATCCGGTACAAGATTGCACATATCTTCACTTCTTAATAGTGCGTCTCTATATGATCTAATCCCAAGGCCCCTTAAGGGAAGTTTTAGTTTAGTCTTATCACTCTCACTAATCATTTCTTTATTCGCAGTGGCTTTTATCGTAGGCTTGTTTTTTTCTCGATAAATATCCAAAGCTTTTTTATATGTTGTATTTTCTTTACACATTATGTCTCTAATATTGCTCTCTTTGACAAATACAGGGCAACATTTATCCAATGCCATGTGAGGCCCATTACAGTTAATGCAGACATATTCTTCCGTCGTGCAATTAGCATGATCCCTACCACATTTCGGGCATTTTATTTTTTTAGTAGGGCAAAATCCAACTATATGACCATATCGCCAGCAACCGGAACACTGGGTCACTGGAAAAGTGTATGGATCAACCCTGAACGACATACCGTATGCTGTTACATACGGAGGCAAGGTTGAACTCTTAAACGCAATACGAATCGACCCACTATCAACCCATTCACCCATTTCATTCTTGCGTTTGAGTCGCCGGATAGAAACTATTTCTTTCTCGCATGAAAAATTTGCAATAATCTCTTTTTCATCGATATCTAGATCAACTTGCCTCATAACACCATAGCAAAGGCTTATCTCACTACTTAGTTGGCATCTGTAGTTTAATTCCACAAGTTTTTCGTTATTTATCAGCTTCTCGGCATCTATTTTGGTTTCAAAACTTATAAACACTTTATAAGGACCTTTTGACTTAATTTCCTTGACATTTTGTATATCTAAAGATCGTAGAAATTTTGCCAGACCAAATTGCTTAGGCAATTCGGTTTTTGAGGTTAATACCACCTCGTAGTTCTGATTCACTTGTATTTTGTCAGCCAGCTCCCCTCCAGATGCCTCAGCCAGAAAACGTTTTGACTTCCTTCGTCGTTCGACTACTGTGAAACCGTCTTTACCCTCAGCAGTTTCATTTTCATCGCTCAGCGACCTAGGACGCTTTTCGGGCAACCGTAAACCACTAGCCTCACAATCCATTTCTCCACACTCCGCAATTAACCTTTGAACCTCCTCACTTAAGTCACTAGAACTAGATGAGACGTTTCCGTCAGTCATGATCGATAGATTCACTCATGAGCACACAAATACGCGCAGGTAAACCGAGAGTAGTCAGTAAACAATATCGCCTGATCGTAAACAAACAGCGAAAAGCGTGCGTCGGACTCCGCTAATCACGCGCGACTGAACATTATAAGTTAATATAGGTGTCTCCTTTAATATCTACATAATTTTGGAGCAAAAATGGATAAAAAAAATTCCAAAAAAGCATTTTATAATAATAAACCCCTAATCACAGACGTACTACAATTCTTATAGACTAGATTGTCCAGCCATACCTTCAAAAGCAGGTGTTAGAAAACTCTTATTATTATTATCACATTTACGAGTAGTTATCAAATGGGTAGTATTTAAATCTGAAAAAAATACATAATATTTTTCACAATGTCCTATCTAGGCCGTCAATCATTATTGTTGTGATTTTTAAACCTTACTGCATAAAAAATTGCAAACACGACTCTTATTATAACTATGGTTTAATTTGAGCTACAACTACTGAATTTTGATGAATCTAGCTAAATAAAAAACTCTGTATTGTACACAAAAAAAAGAAATTATTTCTTAATTAATGAGTAAAGACGGCGGCCTTATCGCTAAAAGTGATCTCGTCCAGACAACCAATAAAGATATACCGTAATTATTAAGTACACTAATGGTGTTAGTCGGTCGCCAAAATTGTTTAATTAATAGTATTTCTTAATAATTTGCGATACTCATACATAGTTATTATACACTTAATAATATATTAGATGTCATTTCTGTATGAAATTGCCGTTTTATTGCAATAGGTTCTTTGAATTGACATAGAATCTTCATGGTTTGAGGTTTTCGAATGAAACTTTTTTCAAATGGTTTCTATGATGTTCTTTTTTTAAAAAATGTGAAACATTTGAATATCGACTTTCAATTGTTTTTGTTATTCAATTTAGACAAGAAAGATGGATACTGCGAAAATTCGAATGATTTTTGAATACGAGTTCCGACGCGGAACTAACGCGGCAGAAACAGCCCGCAATATCAATGCTGCGTTTGGAGAGGGGTCTACTAATGAACGCACCGTGCGATTTTGGTTTAAACGCTTTCGTGATGGAAATTTTGACTTAAAGAACGAGCCACGAGGAAGACCGCCCACACAGGTGAATAACGATGAATTAAGAGAGATAGTGGAAGCCGATCCTAGTCAAACTACCCAGGAATTAGCGGCATGGTTTAACGGCATTAGTAGACCCCTCTCCAAACGCAGCATTGATATTGCGGGCTGTTTCTGCCGCGTTAGTTCCGCGTCGGAACTCGTATTCAAAAATCACTCGAATTTTTGCAGTATCCATCTTTCTTGTCTAAATTGAATAACAAAAACAATTGAAAGTCGATATTCAAATGTTTCACATTTTTTAAAAAAAGAACATCATAGAAACCATTTGAAAAAGTTTCACATTTTTTAAAAAAAGAACATCATAGAAACCATTTGAAAAAAGTTTCATTCGAAAACCTCAAACCATGAAGATTCTATGTCAATTCAAAGAACCTATTGCAATAAAACGGCAATTTCATACTTTAACCCCTATTACCAAAAATGCCTACTTCAAACTATTAGCTCGCGCAATGCAATAAGTTCATTAGAAATCATAGAAATCACTCGGAGAACCTGGCCTTAATTTTTGTTAATTTTACCTTACCTTACTTTACCTTAAATAAGGAAAAGAAGACGCATTTCACAGGCGATTATTTATTTATACTAAGTATGAACTCATAACAGAAACCAGTTATCAGTATGCAGAATACTTGTTATCACCAATGACCACGTAAATCCATACTCAAAGATTCCACTCTTATATAATAATAATGCAGCCTATATACGTCCTAGTGAAGGGAAAAGGCCTTCTCTCAGAGAGAGTGAGAATATGGGCTTAATCAACACGCGTGCCCAACGCGGAATAGACATTTCACAGGCGCTGAGGTATGGAAACACATCAGACACCCTCAACACGATGTTTCCTTCACCGTTAGTGAATGGTATTCGTTCGTTATCGTTATCAACCTTTGTGTGTCCCCACTGCTGGGGCACGGGTCTCTTCCTGCATCGCAGGAAGGTTAGGCCATACTCCACCACGGGGGCCAAGTCCGGGTTGGTGGAGGATTGTAAGACAGTGGCGGGCCTTACTGTCAGAAGTTATTGAGCGGTCCATAAGGCCTCTCACATGGCCTAACGACTGCCATTACATGACAGCCAGCACCAACGTCTTAACGTTCCTTGCGAAGCACGGAAGCGCTCGGAAAATGCCACCAGCGGTAGTCTTGAGACGGTCACCCATCATGCACCTGACCGCGCCTGTTGTAGCTTAACACAAGTGATTGATTCCAATCACTCGGTTCGCCTAGGCCACGGGCGCTTCAATATGATATTGCGGCTACAAATTTACAAATGTACGTAACTTATAGGACAAAGTTATTGACACGCTGGGTTTCGAACCCACGAACTCTACCTTTCTACCGCTGCGCTACCACCGCTCTACTCGTGAGCATTAGGGATATCCTACACCCACTTTTCAGTGTCATCATCAAAGTTGGTCTCATCTCAAAAATTCTACCAAGTATACTGCACAGTGAGCTTACTGAACACATTCATTTGAATAAAACATAACCTCAACAAACACACTATAACATAAACATCACTGAAACGTATTTGAGACCTGCATAAATAACAAATTCGGGCATAAATAACCAGAATGGAATAACAAGATTATAAAAAATACCTATAAACGTAGGTAAATTAATTCCGCTCGTGGTATGTATAACGTGTGTCCCTATTTAATCGTTTAACACAAATGTAATGCCTGCACACAATGCACAATTGCCAGCGTTATAAAATAACCGGTTGAAATTTGATTATTGAAAATGATACGAAAACGATATTGAAAATGATTTTAAAAACTAGTGTCATAATGTTGGTTGGTTGTTAGTTGGTGCCGCCTGCCGTCGACAGATGGCAGTTGTTAAGTCAAATCAGAGCCTTAGGGCGGCTTGAAAACTTGTGACAGTAAGACCAGCCACTAGTCGTGCAAGCCTCCAACAATCTGGACTTGGCCCCCGTGATGAAGTATGGCCTAACCTTCCTGCGATGCAGGAAGAGACCCGTGCCCCAGCATTGGGGACTTACAAGGGTTGATAATGATAACGAACGAATACCATTCGCTAACGGTGATGGAAACATCGTGTTTGAGGGTGCCCATATTCTCACTCTCTCTGAGTGAAGCTTTTCCCTTCACCAGAACGTACCTATATAGGCTGCATTATTATGTAAGAGTGGAATCTTTGAGTATAGATTTATGAGGTCATTTGTAGAAGAGCCGTGTCCCTCGGTGGTAACATAATGGGTTGATGATGATGATAGTGTTCGTTATATCGAACTGCTCCGAAACGGCTTCACAGATTTCTATGATTTTTTTGTGTATTTACAGTAGGCCTGGGAATGGGTAAAACTTTTGCGAGGCCAGCTTGTAATAAATAATAATCAGAGATAAATACTACCACCTTTGAAGTGAAAAGATCGGAACCATATTACCACAATGAACGCAGCTCCTAAGTAAGTTCACGCATGCAACTGATAAAGCTGACCTTTGTGCCGGAATCATTTCGCTTTAAAGACAAAAGGACCTTACACACTCCTAATCGTAACTCGTACCCGGTAAAATTGCGACGATGAACTTTGTAAATACAATTAGGATATAAATAGTTACAAAGTGCTTAGCGTATCGATTACAAACGAGGTTATTCTAACAGCTCCTATCAGGTCAGGTGCTAGAGTGTACGTTTAATAACTACGTGTATGTAACACTTAGTATTTCAATAGAATAATATAAACACGACAAAAGTTGTTACCACGGTATAGGTGGTGTGCAATCCTTCTTCATATAAAACTATATCCCAGACACAACCGCATCCGAGTGGTCCCTTCTCCCATCTAGTGTGAGTAAAGGTACAGCGCCCAGTGTGCTGTATAAATCATCTCATTACGTAGATTCAAAGACCTGACCTTGAAAATAGCAAAAGAAAACCACTTTTATTTTCAAGGTCAGGACTGGGACGTTAAGGCATGGGTCACATACACATGGGCCACTTAGGGATGTGGGACAAGGGCACGGAAAATACGCAGCGTGTACTGAAGCGATGGTACCTACTTAGCCCACATAGATTAGACGGGTCTGCGACTGTGATCCGACGTCTACTCGGATCACAGTCGCAATAAATATAATACAGAAAAAATCAAATCAAAAATGTAGCCCATTCGGATCACATGATCAGGGTGGAGTATTTTGCTTGGTTTGATATGATCCGTTGCGACTGTGATCCGAGTGGACATACCCGATAAGACGGGGCAACGCCGCGAACTCTATACAGCGCGCCGCGTCTTTTCCACGCCCTCTTCCCACGCCCTTCCTGTGTGATACGATAAATGATGTAAGATAGACAGATGGATAGATAGAATATCCTTTCCAGGCAACCATAGACAAGAAAAAAATTAGAGACGGGTAGTCGGTGCAATACAGAAGTATTGAAATTAGGAATTCAACGAAATTTATATAAACATACTTTTTTTATTTTATTTTTATTTTATTTTATAAAGGAGGAAAAACAGAATCAACAACACTTATACAGTAAACGACTTGGCTTATTAAATTTTGTTAATTCCTAAGCATTCCTCACCGCTAAATAAGAGCTTAGTATGCGATAAGAGTAGAATATCTAAAATTCATTAAGAAATCTCTTGTTAATTAAAAAGATACAAAACGATACAAAAGCATCTATGTATACCTACTTAGTAATTTACAAAAAAAAGGAAATTACGATTAATTAATAAACTCAATGAGATAAAAATTAAACAATATAAATAACAGAGGCACTTAGATCAAAACGTGGCTAAGAAGGTAATTATGAGCAAACAATTACACAGCAAAGTATGAGTTACAAATTTCTTAAAATTAGAATAAACATCTGCCTGCAACACTGTTTGGAAAGAAAAAATATGTCTACATCTGTGAAGGAAATGTTGTAGGTATCACACATTCGATACAATGGTGCTCTCTTACCGGCAAAACGAGATACATAAATATATATATATAATGATACTAATAATAATATTTAAATTACAAAATTAAAGATTACATCAGTCGATTGCTGTACTTTTAGAAACTTTTGCACCTGTGATATCAACCCTTTGTATGTCCCCACTGCTGAGACACGGGTCTCTTCCAGCATCGCAGGACGGTTAGGTCACCACGGGGGCCAAGTCCTGGTTGGTGGAGGATTGTAAGACAGTGGCGTTGATTACTATCTGAAGTTATCAAGACGAATGCCTCTGTTAAAATTGTTCGTCGTCGTCGTCGTCAGGCTATACTAGTCCACTGCTGGACATAGCCTTCCCCTAAAGAGCGCCATAGCGCCCTGTCTTCAGCTTGCCGCATTCAGCATCTGCCTGCAGTTAAAATTATTCATTATGAATAATTTCAATCGGGTATGCTTCATGCAACACGAATAAGTGGTCTTCTCGAATCTCCTTTACAAATGACTCGTTGTTTAAGATTGATACAACAATTATATTAATGAAATTATTCATTATGTTTTATTCATTATGAATAGTTTTGATCCGTTATGCTACGTACAACACGAATAAAGGCGGAAACACATTATTAACACGCCACGCGACCCGACGAAACGCGACGCGTGTTGGGTCGAATCAAATTGTACTATTTTCTATGACTACGAGTAGAATCACACTATGAACATCCGACGCGAATCCATGCGCACGGTAATTGCACGGTGCACATCAGTACCCCTATCCCGAATATTTCACAGCTCCGTAAACGTTGCGTATCGTTTCATCTATACGATACCGCATTCGAATCTACAGTGAATCAATTTTGGTAGCACGAATGTCTGTGGAACTCTATCGATCGATCGATGCGTAGAACGCTAGGTAATTCGCAACTACGTTTAGAAACCTGTCTTCCTGATTTTATTATATCTTAAATTTTGTATTTCCTTTGGTTTTAAGAAACATATAACCACTATTCTACAATATTATTTATACAATTAAATATTCAATGTTAAATTAAAAAAAAATATTACTTGTTAAAGCAAATTTTCAACATTTTATATCGTGGTGATTAAATTTTTGAACGAATTTCATAACCTCAAAATTTCGCGCTTTTGATAATAAAAGTTTTAGTTAGTTTTGATTTCGAGTTTTCGATTTCGACTGAAGAATTCTTATTCTTAAATATGAATACTAAGAAAGTGTTCACGAGCTCGTCTCAATTTGACATGATTGTAGAGTTCATGGAACAGTAAGTACTTACCTATAATATTACGATGTGCTCAATAGTGGAATGTTTTATTGAACTAACCCAAACTAATCAAACTTTTTAAGGCATGGTGATTTATCTAAGCCTCTGGGTGGCCCACATGGCAGGCAGTCAGTCCTTAAGAAGTGGCAGGAGCTCACTAACCTCCTCAATAGTGATTCCCTAGGCGCGGAGAAGACTGAGGAGAAATGGAGAAAAGTGAGCAGTTAAAA
>OW203735.1:8660893-8661927 GCA_934045075.1 Yponomeuta sedellus | reverse complement strand
TTTTCCCGGTGAACTAGCAGTGAAACATAACCTTTTCTCTTTTTCCCGGTGAACTAGCAGTGAAACATAACCTTTTCTCTTTATTTTCCCCAGTTCTGTACACACAACGTTTGAAATGAACGTTTACTACGTTTAATTATGTATTAATCGTAGTACTAAAGTTCTTCCCTCACCAAATGGCAGTTGTAACCGTAAACAGTATTCCATACTCTTACTTAGTAGTAAAGATACTACGTTTGGAATGGAAATAATGGAATCCTATACTCAGTTGATTTGTTTATTTTTCCAGGCCTCAACCTCCACCGAGAAGTGACAGTTGGTGAACATGAGGCACAAGAACGAAGACGAAATATGCTGTCATGGTCAGTTTGTGACCAAACCCAAATATGATAAAACATAATATGCTGATTGATAAGTTCAAATTTGGAACACTTTTCTTAGCATATTTTGGCAGATAAAATAGTGCTAACGACATGGTATGGTATGGAGCGTAAAGAACTGTTTATAAACTTTTAATTAACTGCCTTTGAATCCGTGCCAATAAAATATTGCTTATCTTATCTTATTAACATTTATTTCATTCATTTTTTTATTCATTCTTATTATGCTAGAACGTATTCAAAATAAATTTGTCCGATTTTTGTATTTGAAAATACACGGAGTTTATCCGGGATTTCCGTTACTGTATACTACTTTGTTTATTCTTGGAATGGTGGGATACAGTAAACTCGAGATTCGGAGAGAGGCAGCCCTCGCCACTTATCTATTAAAAGTATTGCGCGGTGTAGTGCACAACCCCACCGTGCTGCAAGAGCTGCGACTGTGCGTGCCTTACGAGTGCGTGTCGCGGCGGCAGCGTGTGGCGCTGCTGGCGATGCCGCGCGCGCGCACCAACCTGCTGCGCGACGCGCCGCTGGTGCGCGGGCTACGCACGCTCAACCGGGTGGCTGCCACTATTGACGTGTTTACATGCTCACTGAACGAGTTCATAGGGGCTACTATGTACATATTATGTAACTAGGTTAAATGTTTAC